>OY292395.1:8239486-8292623 GCA_958496205.1 Idaea biselata
AAGAAAAGATATTGTAGTGAATGTCACTACAATAAATGCAAGGAGTAGCTGTCCTCACTGGAGGATGTACTCGACATGACTGAAACTCAGAAATCATCTGCTTATAGTAGATCCACTGATTGCAGATTGGCACAGAAAAAATAAAATACAAAGATTTGACAAGAAGAAATGCATCATCAAAAATTCTCCCGTGATAGGTTTCGAACCTGTGCCCGTCGCTTGCCGGGCGAGTGCGCTAACCACTGCGCCACACAAGAAGTACCTGTCGTCATAACTACTGTTAAGAATGAGAGTACAGTAATACAAAATTTTCTTAAAAACAGTTTTTATATTTCAAAATAGCATTAACAAAAAGTCCCAATCTAATCTAATTGATAATTGGATTATTTGCAAAAACTTTCCTTTTTGTGTGGAATCTTAGAAAAGTTTAATCATTACTAATATTATTAAGAGGTAATGTTGGTAACATACCTGTATGTATGTAATATTAATATTATATATAAAAATCTATTATATAAAAATCAATCCCTATTTCCCTTGGTCACGGCATCACACTTAAACTTTTACACATATGTATTTCGATAATTCTTTTTTTGTTGTGAGCGCTATTGTCAGGAGAAGGTTCTTATGAAAGAAAAAATGCTAAACCGATTTTGATGAATTTTATTTTTTTATACTAAACGACAGGACAACGTCTGTCGGGTCAGCTAGTACTAATATATATTTTTAAGAAAATTATTTTCTATAGGAGCCTTAAGGGAATACTTACTTGATCTGTAGGCAAGGGTACATCAACATCATTCTCTTCTTTTAGATCTACCAAGGGCTGTGTCAAATGTTCCATTGGGACTTCCACTCTGAAAATATTTAATTTTATTACAAACAAACAAAACACTTTCTCCAAAGTTAGAAATAAATATTGTGACGTTACACACAGCACAATCTTAGCCCCAGCACTAAGCACTAGGCTTGTACTGGCTTGTATGGGTATTAGACAACTGATATAGTTTCGATCCCGCAGAAGTGCCGGACTAAAAAGTAGCCTAAGTGGCATTCTTGGTCTACAGCTAAGCTAAATATGTATGTACTTGGTTTTTTTGCAATGCCTTCAGCAGTTTATCATGAAAGACCAAAAAACAGACAACTTTCATCTCTACATTTTAGTAGAATATGCTATGGACTGTTAATCTATGACACCAGAAACCAACAGTCAATCTTGGCTGAGGCACCTCAAGTTTGTAGTTTCTTACCGATCTTGTCCACCGCTGATGACCCAATCATCTGTGATGACTTCTTCAGTGACACACTCCACATTGGGGTCATCTGCAAGCTCGGCAGTCTCTGTATATCCCACCACATCTTGGGCAAGGAACATCAGATTCTCAGCTGCCATTTGATCTGTATTTGCTATTATTTCATCTGGCGTCTAAAATATAGAGAAATAATAGATAAGTTCTATTTTTTTCGAATGTAATTTAGATATACAGGTGAACCATTTAAACGGGCCTTCAGGGGGATATCCTAAACCATAAGACGACCTCGACGATTGAATGCATGGGATTTTCGCCAATCCGGAATAGGCTGTGGCATATCAATGCCTAACCCTAGCCTAATCTATGACAGACAAAGCCATGCCCTACAGTGGGACAATTTAGCAGGCAAACATTTATTATTAATACAATAATTATAAAATGACTTTTAATATAAAACAAAATTGTAGTAATGTACAATTTTGTATTTACTTTAATTTAATTTTTATTTAAAAACTTAAATCTAAAAAAGAAAAATAATGTGTGAATAATAATAAAAGCTGTTACATGTATAAAAGGTGAAATAGGTAAATAAATTGTGTTAACTTACCATATTGGAATATGTTGCATTGTCTAACCCACAAATAACTTCTTCAGTGGTCACATTATTTGGATTATGCTGTAAAAAATGTATTTTCTAACATTTGACTGTTTATTTAAAATGTTTGTCACCTCAAATTACAAATTAAAATTGATATAACACTAGCAAGAAACACCTAGGTACCATAGCTATAGTAAGAAGATTCAAAACTTTATAGCCATTTCTTTGTAAGTATTGGTTTGTCTTACCTTAGGCTCCATCACTTCATCCCATTGTATGGGCAAATATTCTCTGTTTCCATCCATTCTGGTTATTTATTTAGCCCCATTTACATAGAAGTATAATAAAATCTACAAAATAAATAAATATTTTAGAACAATTCAACTGAATAGATTTCTACATGTTTCTATACTCAGGTGGTAGAATTTGTAGAATATTGTGTTGTGAATATTGTACCATATTGTATGTATAATACGAAGGTTTATAGTGTAACTATCAATGATTTCCAGTGAATACTGTTATTTAGTGTAGGTATCAGCAAACTGGAAATCATTATTGACCACTAGCTATTATCACCCTCAAAGTGTAGTTTGTAGGCAAGACAACTGATAGGTAGATCTTTGACAGCCCTAATGCAATCTATAATCAAAACATCAACATAACCTTATTATTTCATTATCAGTTAATATTTAATTATTGTTTTAAGTTTCTAACACAGGGAGTATTTTTATTGCTATCACGAGGAACACCAATCTAATAATAAAATGGTGCTGCGAAACAAAAATGGTGTCGAAGAAAGAAATAAAAAAATGCTTAGGTTATCCCTGTCAAACGTAAAGGTTAGGAAGACCTAGTCCTAACCTTTATTTTATTCCGGATTTTTACCAAATTGAGATTGTAATTAACACAAATAATCTAAAAATATGTTAGGTTCACCCAAATCGAAGCATCTTTCTCCAACTAATACGTTTACGTGACGCAATCGCAGAACTTAACGTTATTCATCCCCAATGAAAACAAAAATATAACCAAAGTCGTAATAATTGAAATGTATGTACTCACCAGATACAGACATAGAAAATGTAAAACCGTAATTTTTAACCCCGAAACCATGTAATAAGTGCAAAATAAGTGCAAATTTTGCCTACGAAATCAAGGTTCAAGTTAATGGCTATCTTCCATTTTCGTCTTTCGTTTTTCATTCATTCATCATTTTTCATATTCATTCGCTCATTCTTCATTCAATCTCAAATTTTTCATTCAATCAATACCATAGACAAATAGGCAAAAACGACACGTCAATCAATCAAACCGAGCAATTTGGTTTGATTCATTGAAAAACTGCTGAAAAGACTGTTTTTGACAAATTGTCAGTAACATAAATCTGTCACTGTCAAAAAACGCTGAGTACGCTGACGTCTCCTTTCGTTTCAGCGAAATTGTGTAAAAAACTACATTTTTGATTCTGCTTTGGTTTGTGTAAGAAGTTACATCGACTCCGCGGATAATTCTAAAATTTAGCGTTTAATACGGCTTTGCCGTTGATATTCCACGTTGAAGTGTTTTACTAAGGTGGTGGTGTTTGTGTTAGTGTATTGTCTCATTGTTAAGGTAAGCTGTGTTAGCTAAAAAACTCAACCATTTTTGTAATCCCATCTGGTGTTTACAAAAATGGCTGGTAACCACGTGCCGGACCCCGGGCCCCCGGACGACGTGGGGCTCTTTATTGAGGTGACAACGGAGGATTGTACCGAGGAGTTGCAGGTTCCTTCACCTGAGATAACAACGCAAACTCATTCTGAGTCAACATCTCAAACTCATTCCGAATCTACTACTCAAAAAAGATCGAGGGGCAATGATGATGCTCCAATTTTGCATAAATCCACAAAACATTTTGATAACTCCGATGCCAACTCAATGCCCAACGAGTCCTACATTCATCCTCTTCTTAAAGAAGACAGCAGGCTTTATTTAGAAACCGACATTGGTCCCTTCATAGTACACATGAGCCTAGAAAGTGACCCCAATCGGGTAAATAATTTTCAACTGAAACCAATTCCTGTAGGACGCATGCTTTTTAGAAATAACATTAGGAATATCACCAAAGATGGAATTAAACAAGTCGGCAGAAATAGAGTGTCTATTCAATTTACTTCTGCAGTAGCAGCGAACCACTTTATAAAGAATCCTATCCCCAACCCATACCCCTTCAAATACATTATTCCCACATATAATTTCTCACGTATGGGTGTTGTTCGTGGTATTCCCTCGGCCATCTCCATGACCGAATTCGCAGAAGCTTTGGTTATCCCATCAAATTCCGGCATACTTTTGAAAGCAAGACGAATGCAGAGAAAAGAAAATGACAATGGCAACACAAAATTAATCCCAACTGGTACAGTTGTATTAACCTTCCAAGGCCAAAATCTTCCAGAACGTGTTTACCTGTACAATTCTTCCCTGTTGGTTGATACTTACCAATTACCCACAATTCAGTGCTATAACTGCTGTCGTTTTGGCCACGTTAAATCACAATGCCGATCGAAACCGAGATGTTACAGATGTGCTCAACCCCACATTGGCGAGAGTTGCCAACAAACTGAAAGTAATTCAACATGTCTTAACTGTGCCGGCTCCCACTTTGCCATTAATAAGAACTGCCCCGAACATAATCGACAAAAAAACATCAAGTCTATCATGACCACTAATAACATCCCATACTCAGAAGCAGCTCGTCAGTGTCCCTCTTCACGAAAATCATTTGCTGAGATTGCTCGAGACCAACCTTCTTCCTCTTTCTCTCGACCTCCCCCTCAAATCACCCATTCTCAAGCTTCTTCTAGACCTCCCACTTCCCAAATTTCTTATAGAAAAACTATAACGCGTCCCCCCCGTGCTAGAACTCCTTCTGGTACTGGTTACGACTTTTCTGCTCATCAGGACATAGTAAATACTCCCTGTTCTTCGCTTCCTAATGGAAGTGCATTTCCTAAGGACAACATTATTCCTTCTCAAAATGTCACATCCAACACTACTATGTTGGAACAACTAATTAACACCCTTATTGAAATGTTGACTTACTCAAGTCACATTGTCTTACCTGAAAACGTTGCCCAAAAGTTAATGAAAACAGTCGAGTTTGTTAAGACTCACAATGCTCCCCTTTCAATTGATCCAATGGAACAGTCGGAGTCTTAGACCCAAACAATCAGACTTATTTACTCTTATCAATGAATATAGGCCGGCCGCCTGTGCTATCTCTGAGACTTGGCTTGTTCCGGGTTCTCTTTTCAGAGTACCGGGGTATACCTGTCTTAGGGATGACAGAGGTGATGGTTACGCTGGCTGCGCATTAATAATTAAACATTCTCTCTCTTTCCGCCAAATCATTCTTCCCCCACTCCCTGATGGTATAAATGCTGTAGCTGCTGAAGTCTGTAATATCAACCTGCTATCAATTTATATACCTAAACCTAATGCTAATCTTAAACCCCATCTCCTTAGCATAATTTCCACTGTGACTCACCCTACTATTATCATGGGTGATTTTAACTGCCATCACACATCCTGGGGATCGTACAAATGTGACTCCTTTTCTCATATATTAACAGATATCACTGATGATCTCAACCTATGTATACTAAATAATGGATCTCCCACTATGAGAGCTCGCCCTTTGGAACCTAATAAAAGTGCAGTAGATCTGTCATTTTCCTCCCCTTCTCTGGCTTCCCGTATAGATTGGAACATCCTCTCCACATCCCATGGCAGTGATCATTACCCTATTGTTCTTTCGGTTATTGATAGGGATATCCCTTCTCAAAATTTTTCCCCACTCATGAAATATAGATTGCCCAAATTTGGTAACAAAATGTGGTCTTCATTTGCTAGTGATGTAGACAAGCATTTGGAAGCATTGCCTCCCATGTCTGAGGAGAGTGCTTTGCCGGCTTATGCCCAGTTTGAATCCTCCCTTGTATCTTCTGCAGACAGTAATTTCCCACTAAAGTCCCCTCCCTCAGGTAAAATTTCTCCCCCCTGGTGGGATAGTGAATGCACTGAGATAATTAAAAAGAGAAAGGAATCAGAGAAACAATATAATAGAGACATGACACTGGAAAACTTTTTAAATTTTCAACAAACCTCTGCTTCAGCAAGAAGATTTTTAAAACAAAAAAAAAGGTCAGGCTGGTCCAACTTCTGCGAATCTTTGTCTCCTAGATCCCCCCCATCTATAGTTTGGAAACAGTTAAAAAGATTTAGGCGTGCCGCCAATTCACAGAATATAACAACTAATGATCTTTCTTCATGGCTTCAAAATTTTGCGGACAAATTGGCTCCACCCACCATCCCCTTCATAGACCAATTCCCTTCTACATTGCCTTCTTTATCCTCTTCCGACCCCTTAGACGACCCATTTTCTCTAGACGAATTAAGCGCTGCTCTCTCAGGTCTATCTGATTCCTCCCCTGGTATTGACGGAGTTCCATATTCATTTATAACAAATTTAAATGATCCAGCCAAAAAAACATATTTAGACTTAATTAATACATTTTTTTCTTCTGGCTCAGTTCCTAACTCCTGGAAAACGCAAATAGTCATTCCGATCATCAAACCTGGAAAGGATCCTTCTGATCCTTCATCGTATCGCCCTATCGCCCTGTCTTCCGTGTTATCCAAAGTCACAGAAATTTTAATAAAAAACAGATTAGAGTGGTTCGTAGAAAAAAACAAGATCATTGCTAAGTCGCAATTTGGTTTTAGAAAAGGCTATAGCACTCTTGATAGTTTGAGTATTTTAACCACAGACATTAATATTGCAATCAAACAAAAAAAATACTTGGTGGGTGTTTTTCTTGATGTGGCGTCAGCATACGACAACGTAAATCTTGCAGTGCTCAGGCAAAAATTGCTCCATCTGAACATTCCGGCTAAGATGACGCGTTTTATTTGTAACCTAATGATGGCTAGATCAATTAACATCAGGTCTCAAAATTCAACTTTATCTCCAAGACTAATATGGAAGGGCCTTCCACAAGGCTCAGTTCTGAGTCCGATTCTTTACAGCCTATACACACACGATCTTGAATCAGCTGTGGTTAGTTTTTGTGAGATTCTGCAATATGCAGATGATCTAGCATTATATGTCGCATCTTCTTCTATATCTGAAGCTACATCAAGATTAAACTCTGCTATGTCTTATTTAGGCGAATGGTTGGACAGGCATGACCTATCTTTATCAGTCTCCAAATGTTCAACAGTCGTATTCACTAACAAACGTTCAATACCTCATTTTGAAATCTCTTATAAGGGTCAATTTATTCCAATTCAAAACAGTGTTAAATTTTTAGGTTTATTCTTGGACACAAAAATATCTGGCAAAAATCACTGTAAATATATTAATGATAAATGTGATCGTGGAATAAACGTCCTGCGCGCTTTATCTGGTGTCCGCTGGGGTGCTCACCCTTATTGTCAAAAACTTCTATATAATGCAATCATTAGAAGTCTTTTAGATTACGGCTCTTTTGTTTTGGAGCCTCTTAATAAAACTTCTGCTGATACTTGGGATAAAATACAGTCAAAATGCCTTCGAATCATCATTGGTGCGATGAAATCATCCCCTATAAATTGCCTTCAAGTTGAAAGTGCGGAACCTCCGCTGCATCTAAGAAGACAATACCTTTGTGACCGTTTTGTTGGGAAATTATTACAAATCTCTGACCATCCCCTTCTCCCAAAACTTATTCTTCTTCAACAACTTTCAAACAATGATCCCAAGTTCATGCTAGTAAAGTCCCTTTCCCGTTACCTTAATTTACCACACCCCATTAGTAATTTCGTAAGCCATCCATTATTTTGCAATTCATATGATTCCCTGATATTCAAACCTAGAACCCACGACTTTAACATCCCCAAAAAATCCCCAATAGCCAATGATCTTTTTAACCACAAAATGTTGACTGAGTGGCATGATTGGTTGCCTATTTTTACGGACGCATCAAAATCTTCTGATGTAGACGTCGATGTCGGTGCCGCGGTCTGGATCCCAAAATATAAGCTGGCACTTAGCTTTAAATGTCCTCCTATGACATCTAACTTTACCGGCGAAGCCATTGCGATATATGAGGCAATCAAATTTATAGATTCCCATAATCTAGGAAAATCTTTGATCCTCACTGATTCTCTAAGTTGTGTCCAGGCAATTCAAGGTAACCCATTCAAATCCAAGGAAAAACTACCTATTATTCTTGAGATCAGAGAAGCCCTGTTCCGATGTTACTACCGGGGAATCGAGATCGTGTTGTCTTGGATTCCTGGACACAGCGGTATTCTTGGTAATGAGTCAGCAGATTGGTGTGCCAAGTCGGCCTCGCGTACCGGAATCCCTTCTCACCAACATATTTATTCCCAGGATATTATCTCCCAAGCCTCATCTCATCTTTCCATTACATGGAACGAAAAATGGTCGATATCTAAACAGACTAAAGGTAGGTCTTATGCTGAGATCCAACCGGAAATTCCGATTAAACCGTGGTTTTTTAAATATCGCGATATTCCGAAACGTACCACCTCAATTATATCCCGTATTCGTTTAGGCCACTGCTGTTCTCCTGTGCATTTGAGAAAAATCAGGATTCGGGACACTTCCGTGTGCGAATGTGGATTAGACGAAGGCGACTTAGACCACATTTTTTTCAATTGTCCAAATTCTCACTTCTCACTTCATGATTTTCTCCCTTCAGATGTTCCCCGTCCTATAAACATTAAATTTATATTATCCGTTATGTTATCTTCTTCCGACATTTTATATTCTCTAGCTAGTTTTATTTTTATGAGCCAAATAAAAGTTTAACCTAATTAATTATGCATTATTTCTATCCTCCAAATAACTTTTATCTATATTTCCTCCCTTTTTATATATATTTTATATGTATAAGTATTTAAATACGTAACCCCGTGTCGTTGTAGTTAGTTTAACAATGTGTTTGTGTTTGTTCTAGTGTATCGAGGGAAAAAAACACTTCAATAAGAGGAACATAACATACCTATTAATAAAAACAAGGGAAAATCTTGAGCTTGTGATTTCTCCACTACCTGACATTGGCAGAATTTGCGATCACGCAAGGCCATTAACCCAAAAAAAGAAGAAGAAGAAGAACTACATTTTGTAAACAAAAGGAATCTGATTTATGAAAGGAGTGATAGAATGGCTCAAGAACTAAAAGAACTTTGTCAGCTCCTATTTCCCGGCTCCCCAGCGGGTACTTTTTAATATAATTTACTTGTAAAGGATCAATGATAGACGGTATAAATTAATTTATTTCTGTAAATACATTTCTTGCAGAAAACGTTGAAAAATTTAGTGATGTGGCAGACTACATTAAAAAACTGGGCTCTTACAATTGGGAAAATGTTCAAAAAGAACCCGAAAGGCTCTCTGAGGAGATGAAACAGCTTACAGAACAAACCCAGGAACTTGCTTTCACGAACTACAAAACTTTTGTCGAAACCGCTGAGATATCTCGGACTATTGTAAAGGATTTAGATAAATCTAAACAGTCGTTGGAAACCTTCTTAGACACTACTCCTGAGTTCATGCAGGAATGTGAGGATTTTTCTCAAGTTGTTGGTAACATTGTGAAGGAAAAGAGGTAATTTACTACCCTGAAAACATATAGACTATAGACTGTACCTGTACCTATATAAACATCTACCTACATCATAAATATTAGATATTCCCCTGTATAAATCTAATATTGGATAAGCCTTTTTAACCTTTAATGTTTTCTCCATCAAGTTCAGGAAGACACAGCTTGAGTACCTAATGCCAAAAATCAACAACAAACAATGTTTTTTTCAGTCGCTACAATACAATACGTAATCAAAGTGACAAGTTATTAGAGCTGCTTGAATTGCCATTACTTATGCGTGAAGCACTCAATGCAGAAGACTATGAGAGTGCTCTAGATATATTCACTTTTGTAAGGAATTTATCAAAGAGATACAATGAAATACCTTTTATACAGGTCAGTTATTTATAAAAGCACCACCCCTTGTCAATTATTTATGTGTTATTTTATGTTTAACTAGCTGACCCGGCGAACTTTGTTCCGCCTTAAAGGCAATAAATAAGCATTTTTTTTAATCGAACGGGATAAAAAGTATCCTATGTCCTTCTCCTGGCTGTAAACTACCTACCTGCCAATTTTCAGCTAAATCGGTTCAGCCGTTCTTGAGTTATAAGTGGAGTAACTAACACGACTTTCTTTTATATATATATAGATTAGTATGTAAAGCTAATGAAAATAGATGTTTTGTGTAAGAACCATGTAGGCCTAAAAGTCTTAGATAATGTCTTTACTTTACAGAATACAACATCGGAGATAATGACACTCTGGTTTGAGACACTGTACCATCTTTTCAACCAACTTCGTTATGATCTACCATTGCCTCAATGTTTACAAGTAACAGCTTTTTTAATGTAGTGCAGTATTATTAAAATTAAATTATTTTATTGTTTAATATTTTTTAGGCTCACCAGATAAATAAATATAAACTACATATTACTATTGTAGATTCTTGGCTATCTCCGGCGTGCCAATACAGTGTACAAATCAACTGATGATAATGAAAATGTGCATTTTGGAAGCAACAAGAACAGTGCTGACGGATTACATTTACAATTTTTGAAAGCTAGAAATGCATGGTTTGAAAAAGCTTTGGAAGATGCTAAAAATACTGAATGTTAGTCAAATTTGCTTATCTTACTAATATTATAAATGTAAAAGTTTCTGTGTAAGTCATGTTACTAAACAAGTAGGTATGTTTATTACTTCTTCACACAAAAACTACTGAACCAATTGCAATGAAACTTAGTATGCAGGCAGATAGCTGGAGATCTGGAATACTTACATAATTTTTTATCATAATATTACTTTGAATATCAAAATCGTGAAATCGTGGGGCGCAGCTAGTGTTAGGTATAAACAAGTTTCTGAGGTGGAATGTATTTGTTTACTACTCCTTCACCCGAAAACGTCTTAACTGATAGTGATACAACTTCGAAGGTAGATAGCTGGAGTTTTGGTAGAAATATATTTTACTTTTACATCATATTCCCATGGGATTGGTACCTATGAGGGTAATCCTTAACTAGTTATCTTTCAAGTGTAAAGGTTTATGTGTGTAGGTTTGTTAATTTCTTTTCCAGCGTCAGAAAGGCTGCTCAGAAGGATAGTTGAATTACACAGAATACATCTATTTAATGTCCTGACCCAGCATAAGTCTATATTTCTTTCGGACTCACAAGATTCTAAGGTTAAAGATGACGAATTGAGTGGAACTAGTGCATTATCTTGTTGGCTTAAGTTAAAGGTATATAACCCTTGAGACTATATTGATTTATAGGATTTAAATAATTGTTGGGATTATTTTATGACATTTTATGGATAAAGACATCTTAAAAAATTCACTTGTGGAGTGGCTCCAACTCGCGTTTGTCCATTTATTGTGTAGATACGTTCAAACGAGCCCAAGTCTAAAAAAATAGAATGTATGATAGATTCGCTGTTGGGTTTGGAACTCGTGTGGTCTAATTGATATAGACACCTGACGGAAACGAAGATGTGAGTTCAAGCCTCGCCGTGAGTGAATCTACAAGAAAACATGTATTTTACCTTAAAAATATTTCTAAAACTAATTCCATTAAGTATGTATCTGTATTTTTACAGGTGGAAACTCTAGCTCAAATGTTAAACCAAGACATACTAAAAGAAGACGAATCAAGTTTCGAATCATTGATGAACCAGTGCATGTATTTGGGTCTCTCTTTCGGGCGAGTAGGTGCCGACATGCGATGTGTCCTCACACCTCTATTCCGCAACAACATACTAGAACAACTTGACAGTGGTATCGAAAAAGCAGACTCACATCTTGATAACCAAATCCGTTCATACAAAGTACCTACAATTAAAAATGTACCACGGCCAATAAACGAAAATGTTCACACTGGACCACCAGAGAATTTGTTAGACTACTACCCTTTGGCCGAGTACTGTAATGGGCTATTGACTGTATTGAATTCATTCAGAGTGACAGCTCCATTGAATATAGTGAAAGAAGTGTACAATGCCTTCCGGCAGTCCTTTGCAAAGGCCGTTCAAGTCCTGTTGGCATTCTATCATAGAGAACAACAGGGATTCTCAGAAACTGAGAGACATAATTATGTATCTCTTTGTGTAAGCTTCGTTGAGGATTTGATTCCCTATTTGACGAAATGTCTTTCACAATCGTTCCCATCTGCACAGATTGCTGAATTGCTTGGGGTTACCTTGACTGTCTTACAAGAGAGCAAAATATTGTTTATAGACCAAAATAGTATTTGTGAACCGTTGAATAGTATTACTGGATTAAGCATCAGTCTGTAGGAAGGACCTACTTATGAAAGTTTGTATGGATGTCGAGTTCATTCTTCATGCTAAAACCGCTGAACCGATTGCGATGAAACTCGGTATAGCTGCATACCTAGATTAACACATATACTGCTGTTTATCCAGAAATTCCCACTGTATTGTGACTTAGAAATAGGGGTGATACCGCGGGGCGCTGGCCTGCTAGTAGGTAGTGTTTGTATATCTATGATTAAATTAAAATAAATTATTAAAATAAAATAAACTAACTATTGTTAGTAATTAAGCATATTTGGTTTGAAATAAAACTTCTATTTAATATTATCAATAGTTATTTAATTATAAACTTCTTTTACTAATTTAATAATAAAAAAAGAATTACAGCTATTGATATTTCAATTAAAAATGAACTTTGATTCTGTAAGGCACAGTCTGTACCTTTTGCTTTTACAGTAATTGTATATTTTGTAGGAATGGCTACATTTCACTTACACAAAACATTAAAACGTATAATTATTAATAATTGGGCGCTGGCAACATCACCAACAAAACAAAACATATGGTTATCTCATTTAGCGAAAAAAATATGCAAGACTAAGAAAGAGGTGAAGTTTGATAAAAAGACGTTATGTATGAAAATCTTCGGAAGTACTGGACCGATTTCGATATTTTTTTTATAAAAGTTACATTATTGAGACGTGTGGAATGTAAATTAAAATTATCTTCTTGTGATGTAATAGAAAACTAATGAAAAAAAAATACAAATATACCTACATATTTTAGTGCAATTGCAATGATTAAAATGTAATTTTTGACAATTCTACTACAAGAAAAACCACACCCCCAGGCCAGAAGAAAGACCATACATTATCTATCTCAATGCTTTTTACAACAATAGAATAGCCCAAAACCAAAAATTGACGCTGTGTAAGGAACTCATTATTACGGTTGTAATTGTAACATGGTAAGAAATCTAAAATATTGACTGGAACTACATACTTATACTAATTTCGTTCGGCCCAGCGCTACAATATATCCTTAGAACTACTTTTGTTCTAAAACTATAGAACTTTAAATACTAAACACTGCGCAGTATGTCCACACTTTTAAAAATGGCGAGTGTTTTTTGTACACCCACTCCTGCACCCGTATTATCTATCTAATGAAAAACTCAGTTTCATAGGCACTATGCCGTATGCAGTACATTGCTGCTTTGTAATCACTGGTAATTACCACGTTAAGCTCAAAATACACGATGACACTAACTCTGAGACTTACCACACCTACCGTACGCATATAAAGAAATTCGTGCATGTGTGCTGTAGGAGTGGTATCGTGTATTTTGAGTATGACGTTATAGCAGCAATGTACTACATCGTGCCTATGTAACTAAGTTGCTAACTAAGATAGATAATACAGATGCTGATGTTAATCAGCTGGGGCGATTTAAAAAAATATAATTTGTTGGCTATACATAGAACATAATACGTTATCTATCAAAATAGAAATACAATCACGAGTAACAGATAATTGTGTTGAGTCAACAAGGCGCCATTTGGTCCCGTATTTACAAATTACCCTATATAGCTTTTGTCACATTTTCGCTGACGTTGAATATCACTCACAAGAGCAAGACAAAGCATTAAGCCTATCATAGGGTCGTTTGTGAATACGGCTCTTAGTCTACCTTAGCAGAAAAAGCATTCTGAGATTACTTGAGAAAACTTTTCGCTTCGCTTGTTGCATCAAAAATGAGTTTTTTGCGCGTAATTTTGTATGTATTGAAAAATACAATTTTAAAGTTACTATGTACCTAATTAATTACAATTACATAGGTACATATTTATATAAAAAAAACTACGCCTGATTTGGTAAACGGCATATTCTGCTTTTTCTTATCAGGAATACAGAATTATGAACTTAAAGAAGGCTCTCAAGTGCCGACACGCGGTGCGATTGATTTCGAAATTCAACCTTATCGAGCTATAGACAAATCTGAAAGTCTCCTACGTTTCTTTTACAAATAATGTTTTTGGGGGGAAATCTGTTATCCTTTAAAAAAAATAGAGAATTTTGGTGTTATAAGATTCAGTAAACCTTTAGATTCATATTACCAAATTACGCGTAACACGTATCGTCAATCCCCCCTTAAACCCTTACCCCTTTTAAAATTTACTGCTGCGTCCTAACTGGTGTGGTGGTTTAAGTAAAGGCTGTTACGCGGTCAGTAACAGGCAGTCCAGCGCTGACCCATTGTGGGTTAGTGTAGACGCTAGTTTCAATCCACTCCAGTGCTGATTTCGCGCTTTCAAATAAACCCTATCAGTTTTCCAATAAAAAAATGTTAAAAACTGACCAGAACTGGAAATAGGCATAGTTGAGACATTATAGATATAGAATACGTACCCTGATATGACTCAACCATAACTACCTGTCACTGACTAACCCCGTATTACAGCCGCCAGATACCGACGGAATCCATTACGGAAATAAATGTCCGATGTTCCTCCGAAACGGATTCCGTCCGTATATAGCCCCCCTCTTCAGCTGCGATACCACCAGAAATATGCGAGAATGCGTAGCTATGTTTGCGCTTGTTAGAACCTATGGAAACGCTCCATTTACCTAGCCTCGGTGGAAACAGGTAAATAAATAAATATAAATATTGCAGGACATTGAGCACACAGCTTAACTAGCCCCAAACTAAACATAGTGTTATTTGTGTACTAGAAAACGGATATACTAAATATATTACTTTTTTTTCGTAAATACATATATATTATACATAAAGAAAGGACCCAAAAAAAAAAACAAAAACGGGGATTTATCTTCTCGCCGGCGACAATCGAACCCGCAACCGCGCCACAAAAGCCGTCAAATGGAGCCCTTGTATTAGTTTTAAACAAGCAACACCCTCGCACATCTGTGATAGAAACGCATACTTGATCAGCTTGAAACGCTTACATAAACTTGACTCTCTTAATCCTAGATTTTCCGTCTTCGTTTCTCGCCACCTCATAGTAGTGTGTGACCTTGTCGATGTTCCCGAGAGATTCAATGAACTCTTTGTCGTGAGTGATGATGATGAACATAAAGTTCCGCTGTATCATACGCTCTTGGACTATCTCGCCGAGCGCGGAACAGAGGCTCCTCACGTTGTCTTGGTCTAAGTTAGTTGTGGGTTCGTCTAGGGCTAAGATGCCGAATCTGTAAGTAAATGTTGCAAGTTAAACAATTATTAAGAGCGCAGTCCTCTAGTTTTGTCGTCTCTTATAAGACCACTTAGTTGTTTGTCTGTTTGTCTGTCTGTCTGTCCGTCCGTTCGTCTGTCAAGAGCCTTTATCTCGGACCCCAAAAGGAACTACGAAATTTGGCAAAAAGCAAAATTTGCTTTTTGCCAAATTTCGTAGTTCCTTTGCTTTGTGGCACAAATAAAGAAAAGTTGAAATTAAAGGGTCTACCCATACAAAACCCATACAAAGGCTTCTGGTATGTATGAGCGCTCATACAATAAAACGGTCTTTAATTTCTGGTCATTAATTACCCACATACAGTCGTACATGAGTACGGAACCCTCGGCGCGCGAGTTCTACTCGCACTTGACCGGTTTTTTTTTTTATTAATGGACTTGATAAATGTTTAAAATTGTACCTAAAACCCAAAAACTCGGTTTTAAACCGGAAACCGAAAAGTAGAAGATTGGTGAACTCACCTAGAACTGAATGTCTCAGCAAGAGCGAGTCTTATGATAAGACAAGCTAACACCTTTTGCCCGGCACTGCATCTACCTCGCATGTCTATTTCAACCCCATTCTTGCACTGCACCACTCTGAAATTGTTCATATATACAATTATCACCGCATACAATAATTATTACCCGTAGTTTCACCCGCATAAATCTCGATCCTTTGAAATTTTTCAAATATCTTTTCTTATTGTTTGCCTACACCACATAAAGAACACACTCCATATTTCAGTCTCCTACTATCAGCTGTGAATGTTGTGCGTTGGTTGATCCAACAGTCAGTCAGTCACGACAAAGCCAAAGCCTTTTATAGATATAGATTACACAGGGTGTCACAGACCTTGGTTGTAAGTCGCCCACAAGCGAAACGCCTACTTCTAACGGGGGGGTGTTATAAAGTCTTACTATCTTACTAATATTAGAGACACAAAAGGTTGTGGAAAAGGAAGTATGTGATAAATAAATAAATTCTATGAACATATTATCGCAAAGCGCAATCTACCCCCATGGTAAGCTCCTAAGGTTATGTTACAGTTACTAGACAACGGATATAATAATAATACTTATATTTCTTTTGTAAATATACATACATATTACGAGTAGACATAAATAGATAGTTATCGAGTTAAAGTGGGGAATATAATACGTTACCTGTAGTCATATTTACGCCTATCGTTATCCGAGATGCTGCCTTCAGTTTTAATTTCAATATAATCGATGTCATTTCCTCTGTATATTTTTCGCCATAGCTCCCTAGAAAACAATAATAAATGGGCGTTAGACCTTGATTTGGTTTCAATACGCTTAAGGAGACTATTGCTTACCTGAAAATCTCACCTGTTTAATTACAACTAAAGTAACTTAAGAATCAAAAATTAATTAGATAAATATAAATATGTTACTGACCTGATAATAATATTGATATTCTCCATTTTCTCCTTGTGGAATTCAAGCAGACATTTCTCCAAGGCAACGGAGTAATTCTTGATGTCCTTATCGATAGCTTTGGTGACGTGTAACTCGTAGATCTTCTCTCTGTACTTCCTCTCGATGTCTCGAGACATCGCCTCGGTTAACTCTGCTCTCATTATTTTTAAGCTTTTCTAAAATAAAAAAAGTTCTGTAGTTTATATAAAAGTAATATGATTATAACCGAAAAAAAGTTAGGATTTCAATCCAACATCACAAAAACAGAAGAAAAATGTTTAAAGTGGTACCTTCAACGACTTGAGACTACCCTCAGTCTGCGCCCGTTCCGTGAACAGCTGGTTCTGCTGTTTGATCAGCGGCTCCTTCTCACTCAGCTGATCCCGGTTGATACCGTTCAGTTTCTCATTGATCTCCACATCTTCTTCCTTGCACTTCTCGATGTCTGTTTGAGTTTGACGGTATTTCGAATTGTCTAATAGGTCACGTTTGTATAGCTGTAAAACAAATGGTTTTATGTAACAACAGATATAAATATAGTGCGTTAGTCGTGTTTAAGTCAACATAAAGCATTCTAACAATATTGTATTTAGGAGAAAAGATCTTAAAAAGTCGGAGACCAGTTGGCTGATGCACGTTGCGGGTTCGAATCCCGCCTGGGAGAAGTATTTGTGTCTCATAAATGTTCATATTCATGAATTTACCAAAAAAAGTATATCCGTTGCCTAGAACTCATAGTACATGACAAGTTGCTTAGTATGGGCTAAATGGCGCTGTGTACAACGTCTTGCAATACTGTAATTTGTACTAGCTGGTAGAAAGTTGTTGAAAACAATATATTTTGGGACAGTCTAGGATGGTTGGAATAAAGTTTAGGGGAATTATAAGTCAAGTACAATGGCCTAATTGTGAGGCTAAGTGCGGAAATGGCCCGGAAAAACTAAAGTAAGTAATATATTTTGTGTCCTTAACAGTTTCTGTGTTTACAAACCTCCTGTTTAGCTGTTTCTTCCTTCAAAGCATCGATGGCTTTAGCCAATTCCTCCCTGTCTGCTACAATTTGCTTCTGTTTCTCAATCAGTTTATCATTTGCCTCCTTTATCTTTTCAATCTCTCCCGGTATGTTCTTCTTCAAATGCGCTTTTATCTCTGATTCAACAGTTTTAACTTTATCAAAGGAACTATTCACTTTTGTTATGTAGACAGCCTTCGTGTCTACTAATTCTCTGTAAAATAGTAATGTAAATTATTCGTTAGTTTGCGTCTATAGGATTTAGCCATCAGAACATGGAATAATAGTCGCGTAAGTCTCTCGATGCAGATCTCCAGCTATCTGCATACCAGGTTTTATGCGAGAAGGAGTAACAAACATTACAAAGTATTACATTATATTAGTATTACAAAGCTAAATATTAGTATGCCTTGGATGTAATGTATTTATTTTGTATTCTATATAAATTAATAATAATAATAATAAATAAAAATCATCTTTATTTGCCACACAATAAAAATCAATTTGGTACATGAAAAGGACATAGGCATTAAATTATTGTTTGACTTTTGATTTATTATTGTGGAGACTGGAGCCTGCACTAAAGTTTAAATAAAACCTGTTTTACAGGTCTCCAGGCATCCACCTTACAGATCAGGGTAACAAGCAACATAACAATAATGCGTAAAGATTTCTAAATTGATTTTAGAGAATTCTAATTTACAAATATATCCAATTTAAAAGCATTCAATTCAACCTAAATTTACGAAAAAAAAAAATTGTTTAATATTATTGGAAACTAACATTTTATTATAAGTAAAACATTGAAACTGAAATATGGCCAGCATAATTGAGTGTTCCCATGATCCCAGTAATTCCCATGAGTTGTTGTACCTCAAAATTCAAATTTCATGTCAAATAAACAAGTTAAAATTACCTATACTTATTAACGGTTTCATTCTTAGCTTGCTGCTTGTTTTTAAGTACTTCCTGCAATGGTGCCAGTCCATCATTCAACTCCTTAAGTTCTGTTTGAAGCTTCTCTCTGTTGGTTTCTATTTGCTTCTTATTTTCTTGGAGATTGACTAGATCTTGTACCTATGGTCAGAAAACATTGATTTACAATGATAAATGAATCAAAAATCCTTAAGTGACGGGGTTCAAACCCGTTCCCCTCTCTTGCCAGGCGATTGCTCTAACCATCACGCCACACGCCATGTTACATATGAATAAATGCTTGAAGGCTCGATTTGAACGTCATCTACCAAAACAGTTTTTACAGCTATTGTAAACAACTAACTATACAACTACTAAAGACTGGCTCGGGTGATGTTACTTTACAATTAACGCCTCCGACAAGAGATATTGATCCTTCTCCAATTTTATATTTCCTATTTTAATTCTACTAGAAATATTAACAAGGAGAAATGCTTTATCAATAACTAGACCTCTGACCTGGTGACCTATGTTGCGCCCTTAAAAATAAAAAGAATGTTTATATCATATGTCCATCTCCTGGTTCTAAGCTACCGTCCCCGTTATATTATATTATTTATAATTTTTAACCCTGTTCATGAGTTAAAAATTATAAATAATGTAACTAACACAAGTTTCTTTCCATTGCAAATCAAATTAAACATTACAGTTTCCTTCGATAGATTAGGTATTACATTTCTTACCTTCTTTTGAACATTAAGCAAGTCTTCCTTGATTTTATTCTTCTTATCAGACAAAGTCTGTAGTTTCTTATTGTAAGTGTTGAGTTTCTTCTGCGATGTTTTGACGCGGTTCCGCAGTGTGGAGAGCTTCTGCCGCATGTCGGCTTGCTTCGCGATAGCGTCGTCCAGCGTCAGGTCTGTCTCCATGTCGGCGCATTGCGCTTTTAGATTGTCCAGCTATAAAAATACCATACAATCAATCCTCAATTTGGTTTGGCATATTGTATTTAAATTCACATTACATATGGTTTAAATATTCCAATTGTATACAACCAGCCAACAACAACCAACAGCTTGTGGTAATGTTACCACAAGCACTCATTTCATTTTTAGGGTTCCGTAGCCAAATGGCAAAAAACGGAACCCTTGTAGATTCGTCATGTCTGTCTGTCCGTCCGTATGTCACTGCCACTTTTTTTCCGAAACTATAAGAACTATACTATTGAAACTTGTTACAATAGACGTAAGAATATTGTCAGTATATTTATTTCGCGTAAAATGAACATGGAATACCTTTTAAACATCACCTCCAGCACAGAATACATAAATAGTACAAATACCTCTATTACATACATTCTATAATAAATATCTCAATGGGTAAAACTCACATTTTTGACAATAGTCTTGGTGTCAGCCAGATAGCGGTCCAAGAGCGGCATCTCCGAATGTATCTGTTTGGCTGTAGCCATCTTCTGTTCGGGCTCTATCAATGACATCTGTAGCTCTTCAATCGTTTCAGTACATTGCTTGATTTTCTGGAACGAAATTGGATAAGAAATGTAGTTAGACTCAACAGATTTTACTTTTTTGACGACCCCAAAGGCGCAGTGGTTATTTAGTCTAATTACCGAGGTCTAATATATGGGATAACATAAAGTTACCTACATGTCAATTCATAAATGTTCTCCTCCTTTTTCAAGGTGCAGCTGTTTAACGTGCCTTCCGAAATACGGAGGAGCTCGCGAAATTGATTCGTATTGATGATGATAAATCAATTAATTAAATTTACAATAAGTGTACTAAAATGACAACTAAATCTTCTAGCAGTTGGCGTATGTATGTATAATAAGGTGATGAGTAGTCAATGTAATGAATAAATAATGAACGCACATACTCCTTTTGGCATAGAATACCAGAACATAAAAGCTTACCGCATCTGTATCAGTCAATCTGGTCTCCAGTGTTGGTATATCCTTTTCCTTGAGACTGACAATCTTCTCGTTTAGCGACTTCATACTGAGCAACTCGTCCTTCTTGGCCGAAGCCCTCTGCAAGTCTTCCGTTACCTTCTCCAGTTTGGACGGCACATTCATCACTTGGGTCGTCAGTTGAGATATCAAGTCGGTCACCTGAACATTGTGGAAATTGATTTTTAGTATGATTTTCAATCTCTAGATAAAGATATCTGTCCGAGTTTCTATTAGTAAAGTTAAATAAAACAAATTCTTACATTGATCTCAATCTTAACAGTAGATGTGACATCAGTAAGAAGACAGTTAACAGCCTCTGCGGTAACGCTAATGAGCTAACTTAAACTCAATGATGCGCCAGCAATGACACAGTGCTGATTAGGGCATGAATCCCGGGATCCCGGGATATCGTAATCCCGGGATCTCGGACGCAAAAGTTCGATATTACAATCCCGGGATTGAGTGATCCGATATCGAGATTTGAGCAATTTACTATTTGGGTATAAATTAAGGTTTTTAGCTATATTTTTCTTCATGGAATGATTGAATAGAACTATTAAAATTAAACCCATATTTGTCTACCCCTGAGGAAGAGATCTGTAAAGATTTAGAAGCGTAGGGAATTGGTAAAATGTTTAAAACAATAAAAGTAACGTGATTCATTGCAATTTTTAAGACAATTATTTTTTATACAAGCTCGCATGCAATTTTTTTCTGCTAAAAACATTTTAGTGGTGCGCCTAGAATTTGGCGCGAAAGTTTAGACACTTTCGGGTTTGGGCTATTTGTCCGCCATATTTCCAAAATGATTGGGTGGACGGCCCTCGGGGTAACTTATTTACGTAATGAAACCACTAGAGTCTTAAATATATTAAATATTTTAGATTTAACACTTTTTTATTGTATTAAATTCGCTTTTTTTAACGATATCTAAAATCTCAGTATCAATCCCGGGATCCCGGGATTGAGCTCTTAATATCGATATCGTCCCGAGATTGAAAACCTTCCGATATTGCATGCCCTAGTGCTGATATTTACGATAGACGTAACAATATTGTCAGCGCTGCAGCGACTTTTTATTATATTTAATTCGCGTAAAAGGAACATGAACATATTATGTCTCAATGGATTCTAATGACAAATTATACCTCATTATCAGTATCGAATCCACGGCTGCATAGAGGGCAGCAGTTATTGTCCTTCAGCTGAGTTTTATACTTGGCGAATATGAACATCGATGACTGCAACACGTTTTGTTCATCCTGAAAAAAAAAGTCATGTAATACAAAAACACTATTCAGGCTGCGGCTTGTCCTCCATCACCCATTGGGATGAATCGTTCCGCCAGATGGGACTTGTACTGCGAGACGAGGACCAGTCCTGCCATTAAGGAAAACGAGGTCAAACCATGGCCATCTTTCAACCTTCGTGAGCGTGATACATCACGTTATCTATCCACTATTATAACGGTTACTAGAGTTGTATTTATTGAAAGAGCTTTACCGAATTAACGGTAATGTCGCTCTGTTACGACATCATTACAACTCAACGTGTATGCAACCTCAAAAATACAAGTTTGTAAAGCGCCAAAGCCTCCTCTGACAGAGGTCATGCCAGAGCGCTTATTACACCTCCAACCAGATTCATGTTATAATTAAATTTACGTAATTCGCTGATCCATTTTGGACACATTCTAACATGATATGAATAGCGTCTTCTACTATTTCTCACTCTAAACAAATCGGAAAAGGTACTTTTCCCGTAAGAAACTGGTCAACTCATCCATCCATTATAAAAAAAGCCCTGATATATGACTTACCTGCAATTTCTCCACAGTGCTAGTGTATTTGGTGAGAGTGGAGTCATATGACTGTGTGCCGCAAGCTGTGTACATCTTATCTTCCGCTTTGGACAGCTCCGAACGACGTTCGTTCAAAGTATCTCGGATGTGTTTCCTCTCGGTTTCTAGTTTTGTTGACTAGAATAAATTGAAAACATGAAATGAAGCAGTATTTTGAAGCAGTACAGTATTAATTATGTGTTTGCATTCTACATGTCAATATCAAATAAAGACAATAAGCTATCAGAGCGGATCGTTACTACTCTGCTGACTGACTCATAATCATCATCAGCGATGTTTCCGGTTGAACCTTTTTTTTTGTTAGTCCGCTAATTTGTCCCGCAGTAGGACGCAAGCCTCGTCTTAGATGTTAGCAGTGAGACGCCACGTGACCTACACTGGATTGGCGAATGTCCCATGCCTCTGGGACGTGGTTTGTGGGTTTCCTCACGTTTTTCTTCACCCTAAGAGCTATGTTAATAGCGCACATACATTTTTTGGCCGGTCGGGATAAAAGCAACTAGACCAACATAAAAGTAATGATTAAATTTTACCATTTTGTAAACAGTTTACTTTGTAAGTTTAATATAACTTACCTCTATTTGACGCTCCTTCAATGTCTTCTTCATCGTATCAACTTGCGATTTGATATCGCATTCAAACTTGTTCACAGACACAGAAAAGTTGCTCTCTGGAACGCTTCCCAGTATCTCAGTGAGTGCTACTTTATGTTTATTCATCAGAACTGCTAGTTCTTTCTCTTTCTGTTTCAAGATTCCTTCAACCATATCCTTCTCTTTCAATTTTGCAGATTGCTTTTGTAGTAGTGTGACCTATTTAAAAGGGAAAACATATTGTAATTCATGGCGGTGTAGTTGATGCCCGTGACTTTGTCGAAGCCGGGGCGGGTCGCTAGTTTTACATAAAACCTTGTACCTTCACAATGCTTGTACCTAAACAAGCATGTCAATATCTTAGCTATAAATATGTACGAAAAATAAATAAATAAATACCTTATCAACAATATTCACACGATATTTGTAAAGAGATGTGTTACACTTAAAATACTACCTTAGCATTGAATTGTTCCAATTCCTGTTCATGATTTTCAATAGCTTTTTCATCATCGTTGATTTCAGTTTGGCACTCTTCTGGATTTAACTCTTTTTCGGCCGTCTGGTGTTCTCTGTAGAAAAAAAAACACGTATTTCTTTAATATTTTTACTCAAACCACAACCATTTACTATTTTTTTTATACAATAGGAACTTACGTTTCAGCCTCCTGCAGTTTCTGTTCAAGAGCTTCTAGACGGTTCTTGGATTCAGTTGTTGCGTTTATTTCTTTCTCCATTTTAGTCAACTCTCTTTTGTTCTTATGGATCTCAGTTTCTTTGCTCGAGATCTTTTGCTTATGAGCAGACTATGAACACGTAAAGTTACATTAGAAACAAAATCTAAAGGGTACCACATATAAACAGTTCGCCGGCAGCTATTGGCCTGTCAATTACCTACATTGCAAGTTTTGATGCATAAGACTGACAATTAGTATAAAGACGAAAAGTTTGGATATATGTTTGTTGGAGGTAGGGCATGAATCCCGGGATCCCGGGATATCGTAATCCCGGGATCTCGGACGCAAAAGTTCGATATTATAATCCCGGGATTGAGTGATCCGATATCGAGATTTGAACAATTTACTATTTGGGTATAAATTAAGGTTTTCAGCTATATTTTTCCTCATGGAATGATTGAATGGAACTATTAAAATTAAACCCAAATTAGTCTACTCCTGAGGAAGAGATCTGTAAAGATTTAGAAGCGTAGGGAATTGGTAAAATGTTTAAAACAATAAAAGTAACGTGATTCATTGCAATTTTTAAGACAAGTATTTTTTATACAAGCCCAATATCATTTTAGTGGTGCGCCTAGAATTTGGCGCGAAAGTTTAGACACTTTCGGGTTTAGGCTATTTGTCCGCCATATTTTCAAAATGATGGGGTGGACGGCCCTCGGGGTAACTTATTTACGTAATGAAACCACTAGAGTCTTAAATTTATTAAATATTTTATATTTAACACATTTTTATTGTATTAAATTCGCTTTTTTAACGATATCTACAATCCCAGTATCAATCCCGGGATCCCGGGATTGAGCTCTTAATATCAATATCGTCCCGAGATTGAAAACCTTCCGATATTGCATGCCCTAGTTGGAGGTAATCTCTGAAACTACTGGACCGATTTTGATGAAAAATAATATAAGGATACATTGCATCTTTGGGAGTAACAAGGGCCACGTTTTATCCCTATATTTACACGGGATCGGGACTTGCGCGGGAGAAGCTAGTCACTTAGAAAGCACCAAACAGCCTAAACAAAACGCTCATTACTATAACTATTGTTTGGCACCCTCGGTACAAGCCTAGTTAGTTAGTCGGGGGTAGATAGCGCGTGTAACAATGTTTATTAATTGAACATACCAAAGCATCGCGACCTTCATCAACAAGTGCTTGCATTTTCTTTTCTTCAGCATCGGCTTCAGCTTTCTGATCGGATTGTTCTTTGTTCAACTGATCGATCTTCTCTTGAACTTTCTGGAAGGCCTGCTCGGCTTCCTCGTCATTTTTGACTTCAGTAAGGTCTTCAATATCTATTAAGCCGTTTTAGATACGAATTAGTAAACAGCGTCTTATTGTTTTTTTTATTATATAGGATATTGATAAGGGCTTTTCGAAATTCCCACGAGATCGGGACTTACCCGGGCAAAACCGCAGGACACAGCTATTGATGTATAAATACGAATTTTAAGAGGGAGCGACGGGGATGACTTGAGTCGAGATGAACGGCATGGCAAGAAACACATCTTTGTAGTTTTGCGACGATGTTTGCCATCGCCATGCGGCGAGTGTGGCAGGCCTAATTGTAACATGTCACATTGGCGAAACACAAGTCTCGTGCTAAGACAATGGTACAAAACAATGTTATAAAACAATGGCGACTCTGATTTCCGACACTAAACATTCCAAATGAAATTATCATAAATGATTGTCAAATCTGTATTGAAATCTGTTGCATAGTTCACAAGTTAGCAGAGAAACAGACTTGATACAAATATTCACTTTGTTTCTACTATATTTAACACACCTGTGTTTTAAGCTTACTCCATCTAATGTCTTACGCCAGCCTTGAATAATGAGGATTTGAGAATTTTAGAGTGCGTTTCCACCACTGCTTCCCTCAGTTCCGCTTCAGTGGAAACGCACCCTAAAACCTTAAACTCATATAGGAAATTCGCGTATTAAAATTATACCAGATTATTTTTCAATGGCATTGCAGTAAATCTTTAATTTCAAGTTTGATATGTTCACATTCAACATTTTTCCATATTCTTGGGAAAAAAGAATATGGAAATATTCTTTTTATATTTTTTCCATATTCTTTTCTATCAAGGATACCGTTTTCCAAACAATTGTCAGTCAATAAAGTTTTGATTGCAGTCCAGTTGCAAATTAATTATAGTTTAATTTTGAGTGTACATATTGTTTGTTTGTTTGTATTGTAATTAAATTTTTGTAAATAAATTAATACAGGAGTCGGGCCCTTAAGGCAATATAAGTCATCTAAATTAGATAAGAGTTCCTTATCCTAATGAGGAATATCTCCACCCGCAAATCATCCTACAACTAATCTGCTCATAGTCAGAAGACTGATCGCACGATAATTTCTTGGAAAAAAAAAAAAAAAAAAAAAAGCTAAGTTTACCTGCAGTTTTAGCAGTCTCCACAATCATTTTATACTTGTTATCAATTCTCTCCTGATTCTGGGTCTCTAGCAACGTGAATTTGTTCCATTTCAACTGATTAGAGTTCATTTCTTTAACAACACTCTGTTCTTCCTTGTTCAAGGCATTATTCTTCTTGTTTGTATCATCAAGTTCCTTTTTCTTTGCTTTCCAGTTGTCCTCGTGATTTTCTAAAAGAAAAAGGTAACATGTCAAATAACTACTATTATTAAGCTATTGCATAGCTTTTATCGCGGGCTTTGAGCGCGGCCACCGAATCAAGAAATTCCATAACGAAAATAAAACCTAACACCCCACCACTCCGCCTACCATGTTGCCATGGTTATTATGTAACTCGGCCGACCGTTAGCTCGGTTGAGCTACATGGTAACCATGGCAACATGGTACAAAATAAATGATTAATTATAATTGCATAAGTTGATAAAAATACTATGCAAAAGCTTTACCGCTGCAGTCCCCGAGTGCCACACGTTTTTTTTTATTTATTTTATTATGAGCCTATGGTGTCCCCACTGCAGGGCAAAGGCCTCTCTGCTTTCCATTTCCATTGCTTGCAATCTTGTGCGATGGATTGGCAATCTGTCAGGCACTTATCCTGTCATTTATTTATTAAAGGTCATAATTACATTTTATACATTGAGTTCCCTAGAAACAAATGCCACATAAACATCAATATATTGGGTTGCACTTTAGAATCCTACGTCACGATTTTGGGGGTAGGGATGGGTGGGGGGGATGGGGGCAGTGTTGTACAACCCCCCTAAGACCTTTCCCCCTTGAGCAGATGCGTAATTTAAAAAATACCATAAATATAATAATAATTTAGAGGTTATAATTTCGCTAAAATTTGAATATGTGTGGGCTCCAGCGCGACGCAAGGGCTGTAGCAGCAGCCCCTTTGCCCTTGCGTGACAAAACGCAGCACTAGACTCTCACCTTCGCAGCTTTGGGAGCAGCTTAGTCTTCGCAGCTTAGTTTTATTTATAGATAACATTAGGCGCTTTGGCGAGCGAGCGAAGCGAGCGTGCCGCGGCAGCGGTCGCCATGATGCGTGTAATCATGTTCTAACATTAACCTAACCTATCCAAGTCGGGGTGACCCGTATATTTTTTTCGAAGTTCAAGTAAAAATATATGAAATTTTTTTTTTTCATTGCTCAACATAAAACTAGCAATAATGGTCCTCTTTCTTCTCTAGTTTAGTTTCGCTGAGCCTTTTCCGCACTTAGCCTCACAATTGGGCCATTGTACGTGATTTCTTAGAGGGCTTAAGACGCCACGGGAGCCTACCCCGCATTGGCGAATATCCCATGCCTTTGGACCGTGGTTTATCCTAGGACATGTCGGTTTCCTCACGATGTTTTCCTTCACCGTAAGAGCGATGTTAATAGCGCACTTAAATTTTTCTTAAAGAAAAAGACATTGGTGCGCGGTCGGCCTGGATTCGAAACCACGACCTTCGGAATGAAAGTCGCGGTATCTACCACTAGACCAACACCGCTCTTTCTCCTCTAACTCCCACAAGTCTTTTTTTATACAAATTCGTGACGTAGGATTCTAAAGTGCACCCATATATTGTCTCTCTCTCTCGTCACTCGGTCACTCGTAAATAAGATAAGGTTTTCCACAATTTCAACCCTGTGGTTTAGCCCACGATATTCAATTTGAAGAGTGGCATCTTGGTGTAGATTCGTATTCCATATAATTTCGAAAAACCTTTTTTTAATAATGAAAGTAAGTCTGGGTTTTAAACTTTTAAAAGTTAGAGGCTTTTAAAAACTTACTGATACTCTGCTCCAATTCTTCTAGAGTCCCTTCAAACATAGTTTTGATGGTGTCTTTTAGTTCTTGTTCCTGCTTTATGAAGTGTTCTAATCTAAAATCATAATAGAAATGGTTTATTTCTATTCAATTGTAATTGTCGCGGCTTGTGCTAATAAACTTTTGCTCGCTCAAATTGGACTTAGACTCAAATTGAGTTCTATTTGCGTGATGGCATCCATAACATATTCATGTAGTATTATAAATTATTGTACATTCAAATTTCACTATGACTACACAACATTTTGGCGTGTATTAAAACTTAATGTATATCTTTTGAGTTACTACGTAATTACGTGTACTGTAACATTAAAAGTTTGAGCTTGTGCACAGTGTGCCCGCTCTGCCTGCTCCCTGTCACACCGGCAGCTTGTCGACTGCACAAGCCGATATATTACGTTGGAGGGATGCCCAAACTGTTAACATTAATAATTAAATAAATTCTGTCAACAACACACAGCGCCATCTAGCTCCGTGGTAAGCGACTAAGCTTGTGTTACGGTGACTAGACAATGGATATAATACATAATATATTTATTTTTCTTTTGTAAATACATACATATTATACATAGAGGGACACCCAGATTGGACACAAATATTTATTTTTTTAAGCATAAATACTTGCATCCGGCTTGAATCAAACCCGCAACCTTCTGCATTGCAGTCGTGCTTTCGCACGACGCGCCTACGAGATGTCTTCACATTACAGTGCGTGTTTCAATTAATGGTAGTAGTACAGAGCAGCTTTCGTTGTTACTGCTGCAGCTGCAGTGCAACTATAGCACATTTATAGTCACCTTAAGACCTTATCATGGAATAATCTAACTGTCACCAAAATGTTTATCAGGCTATGACTTACCTAACTCTAATTTTCTCTCTCTTAGTCTCGAAGGATAGAAGATCACTTTCAAGTGTCTTTATAGCTGTCAGTTTTTCGTTAACAGGTTTCAGTTCATTTGAAAGTTCGGCTACTTTCAATTCCTGTTCAGATATTTGAGTCTCAGTGTTTACTACTTGGAGTTTCTTCTTGTCTAGGTCTTGTTTCTTTTCAGTAAGGAAACCAACTTCTTGGGCTGTGAAGGAATTATTAATACACAATAAGATTCTTTGTACTTTCATAAACAATATATATATATATATATAATATATATAGTAATAAATTGTTGGATCTGTAGCTGTGAAATGTAAGTTGATCTGTATTCTTGACTAGCTGCACCCCAGGGTTATACCCGCGGAAATGTCGATCCTGTGAAAGTATCACAGGATAATATCGTGGCCCATGGTACTCCCAGAGATGCAATGTAACTTCATATTCCATTGTCATCAAAATTGGTCCAGTGGTTTCGGAGGTTACTCCAAACATGCATACATCTTACCAACATTAAAAGATTTTAAAAAATATTTTCAAACTTCTACTGAAAACACAGTGCATGCTATGGCCATGGGCAACACATTAGGTGTTTTTAGCAGTCAACAGGTTAATTATTTGTATCCAATTAGCCTTACCCAGTAGGTTTAAATTGTGAGCATATTCCTTCCTTATTTTCCTCAGCCGATCAAAGCAGTCACTATATTTATCAGCATCAAATATTTCATCGAACCTTTCCTTCACTTTCTTGCCCTCATCCAGGGGCCAGCTTGAGTCTTCTTGGTGGCAGAATATCACAGAGTTCAAAATGGCCTTGGATACACCTTGAAAACAACCATAATAATAATATTAATGAAACCTTAAAGCATACATTCCTTATGTACTAGAGAAACAGAAAAGCATGCTAGCAAATAGTATTTCAGTTTCCAGACCAATCTGGTTGTTACTGCATTCTTTGTAGTGCTGCTGTTAAGCTCGCCTGCAGTGCGGCTAACAGGATATGAGGCAGCAGACCATTATATGTGCCATTGTTTAGACATCTCTCTCTCACGGTCACACATGGTGCTCACACCATATTAACCCCACTTTACCATGTTTTCCCTGCAGCAGTCAATCTGGGTTTGCAGATAATTAAGTGATTTCCAGATTGGCCACTGCCACACCCAGCAGAGATTTTTAACTAAGTAGTTGCCTAACATAGCCACTGAACAAGCCTATTCTAACTAATATGTTATGTCCTAAGCACATACATAGCATAGATTAAAGTTGCAGACACTGTTAGACCTAGATACCTAGATGTAAAGACTGATATAAATGGAACATACCAAGTTCTTGGTACATGACAAGATCCAAATCGGCACATCTTGTAGAAATGTCCTTTGTATTCCCATCTTCATCTACAGTTGACAAATAAGAATCAAGGGTTTGGAATTTCGTTGTTGCATTCTTCCTTTGCTGTAGGGTTACTTTCATAGATCTTGAGACTTCCAGCTGCTTGTCTTTAGCATTTACTATCTAAAAGCACACATACTTGATGAATTGATTATGTACATTTTTCATGGTGGTTACCCATGTTGTTAACATATTTGTCTCTATGGCTTGACATTGAAAAAAAGGACAACTGTAGATATTCTCCTCTACCAATGAAAGCTTGAGCGTCGTAGTAGTAAAAACCAGTAGAATTGGTTGGAGAAATAGACAAAGAAAATACGCAGGAACTTTTGCTATGCAACTTACCTTCAATCTCACTTGGCCGTGCACTTCAGTAGATCTATTTACTTTGGCGTCGTGCACAAAACACTCGTTGCGGCTGCCTGGGGGCATTTGCCCCGTCACAGCATAACGTAAACACTCAATAATAGTCGTTTTACCACAACCATTTTGCCCGAGGATCAGAGTTAGAGGTTTATCGAATGAAATACGCTGTTCATCAGCGGTTTCGGGGCCAAAACTTCGTATGCCCCGGATACTTAGAGATTTCACACCAGCCATTCTTAGCTAAGTTGTTATTTCTCGTCAAGGAAATGTGCATCCAGCGAAATCAAGCGAATTCGCCGGCGTGTCGTCGTGCGAGAAAAAGCGGTCCAAAATCACAAAATCCCACCAAAACCGCATCGAACGAAGCGCGTCACTCCACAGGTTAAAAAATTAAGTTCCATGAACAATCCTTTTTTTTCTGTCAGTCAACCACTAAAAGAAACGCGTCTCGCATCCCTTTGGTAAGCGGCCAAAATGGCCAAATCGATCGGCTAAAGTCAGGGCTTGTTAACGATACCAAATTCCCACTATAAGTATCGGTAATTAACATAGATCGGATTTTGGGTGCTGTTTTAGACGTTGTCACTAACATGGATATGACTTTCCGGAATTCTAAATTCCGTAATTCCGATATTTCTTTTTAAACTTTACAAAAATATTGTATGTATTGTATGTATGTATGTAACGTAATGTAGTGTAAATGTATCGTAGAAATTGTACTATTAATTTAAAAAAAAACAGGATTTTTTTAATTGAATGCATAAAACCTACTGAGTCATTTTCGTACATGCAATTTCGCAATTTTAAGTTAACAATATCCATAAGTAGAGACCCAAAGTTGAACAAAAAAAAATCGAAGACAGCGGCCATAAACATTGTTTATCTTTTGCAATACCTATTGTCGCTATTGTCGGCAATATTACAAAAGCGGCGCCAAGGTATGTTTGTTTATTTTTCTTCGAGCAATTATTGGAGTTGTTTATACTAAATACCTATTTGTATATATTTATACCTATTTATTATTCCGTTATTCCTATGGGAAAAGTGAAACTGCAATTTAAACTCATTCGCTTACTTCGGTTTGTTGAGTGCAGTCTATCCGTGTGTTTTATGCTATTGTTTATTGACCCCTGCTCGTTACTTGGATTTTGGATTTCACTGCAAAACTTGACATTTTGGCTACTAAACGGACTACGATTATTGCAACTGGATTGGATATCTTTGACATTTTGTCGAACTTTGGGTGAGTAGATTTTTTATATATTGTAATAGAATAAATAACATAGCCTATTATCAAGAAACTTACACGAATAACTGTAAGTTTCTTGCCTATAATTTGTTGTTAAAGAGAGTGTAGAATTTTTTTTCTATATTCCTACAAATTTACAACTTATAGATATTATGGATTAGGCTGATTCCGTTCCGAAATATCGAGATAATTTAAATCTAAAAGTAGCTACAACACTATCTAGACCCGGAATTTAAAAAAAATGATCATCAGATTTCTATTTTCAACTTGGTAATTCTTAAGTAAAACTGGATATTGGGCGTTACCATGATCTTTTCTCGTTATTTAATTTGTTGTTTTGTTGCGCAAAAAAATAGAGTATTTTTTTCTTAGACTATTAAGAAAAAACACAGAAAACAAAAAAACTTTTTCTTTTTATTATTTGTTTTTTTTTTTAATTTTATTTATTTAGTTTTGATTAGCTGACGAATTAAATCCTGCAATAAGTAGATCTTGGTAAGGGTCAAAATTAAAAAATAGCATCCAAGTAATTACATAGTTGTTAAATTCCGCAATGTCAACTATTCAGTTCGCACACCGAGGTAGATGGTGCGTAGTGCACTTAGCACATTTAAATGTTGAGAGGTACAAAAATCTACTTCCCATTTTAACCAACTCGGTCAATTTGTAAGGAAAGTTGTATTTTTGTATTATTTTCTCAACAATAATTCCAAGTTCGAGGGAACATTTTTGGTTTTAGTAATACATAAATTGTTATATTTCAAGCTTTGCTAGATTGTCTTTAGGTACCCTACCGTTGTAAGGAAATACTGGCTGAAAAATAAATGTTTTTCAAGTATTTGAAAATGTTTGTTCCAAAAACATGCTTTAGGTGTGTTTTCTCTTAATTGTGATAATTATTTATACATAGAACAGATTTTATCCATTGTTTGTATATTAAAAAAAGAAATATAAACATTGAACCTTTTTAATTTATATGTGTGTTTTATTTATTTCTGACGGATAATTTTAACCTGTAAACAGAATCTCATTTTAAATTTTGAAGATTATTTTTTTCTTTAAAATATTTCTAGTAAATATGCCTTCAGCAATAAAAACAAATGATGATGATGATGATACTTTAGATAGTGATAGTACTCGTGATTTCGACACCTATCCTTATTCGAAATCCCAATCACGATGAAATTCCAAGACGCGGAATTTTTCTCGGGATTTTTTTTGGTCGTATCCATACTTTTGATGTCGCATTTTTGAAACGGCACCCAAAAATCCGATCTATGGTAATTAACGATATTTTCAGCTAGTGATACTTGGTATCGAATTGAACCAATTAACGTTATAATTACCGATACTTTTTTCGTTACCTGGCGTTGTTGCCAAACCTCCGCGGCCGCACGGCTTGGCAACGCCTTGGAGCGGTAAGTTCTCTGACTAGTATAATAGATATCTATGGGTAAGTTGCTCCGCTCCGCGCAGGGTTGCCAACTCATTATCTTAGGTTGGTGCTAAATGACATCTCAAATAGTGCAAGATTGATAATTTTTTTTAAAAAAAGTGCTATTATTTAGCCATCAACTTTTTCTTTGTGTTTTTTTGATTCGGAATGCCGCTTAATTTCAAATATTCTCGCTTTAAATTCTGTTTTGCAAAATACACACATTGCTTTTAAACTATCTTTTTGTATTTACGATCGTTCTCCCACTCTTTTCTGTAATTTTGAACTTAACTCACTTTTTTATTTAAAGGAATATCCATTTTTGTAGGTTTTATAGTTCACGAAACACTAAATTGACAAATTCACAACTAAAAACATTCGCAGTTCGCTTCTAAAGTGACCAGAAAAAAATCAGAATGCTGGCTGTTTAGTGCTAAATTAAGTGCTAGGTTTGCAAAAATAGTGCCAAATCTAGCACCGAAAGTGCTAAGTTGGGAACCCTGGCTCCGCGGCCTCGGCGAGTGTAGGTGTGACGTAACTAGCTCGATACCGGAAATTTCAATTGTCGTAAAGGACATTATTTTGAAAAATTTTGAATGCTTATTTTTTCATAAAATTTTTTTTTGTCATTTTTCCTTTTGGAAGATGTGTCAAATCGTCTCATCATTCGAGCGTGGTTCCTGGTTGCATCTCTCTCGAGAGCCCGGGGTCCGCTTTCCTACTTTTACGTCTCCACTTCGCACGATCTTCGGCATCCCGTGTAGTGAGGCCATTTGCACGCATATCCGATCTTACTACGTCAAGCCAGCACTTCTTGGGTCTTCCCAATTTGCCGCGGCCGGGCGGAGGCGCCATGGCAAGACATTTGTTTCCCACGTAACTAGCCGGTTTTCGTAGAACGTGGCCGTACCACCGTAAGCGGCATTCTTGCAGTTTGTCTGCAATGTCTCGGACATGAAGGTTGCCCCTGATGCGGGAGTTTCTGACGCGGTCTTTTCGCGTCACTCCACACATCCAGCGCAGCATCTTCATCTCCGTGACACGCAGTTCCTGCTTATGTCGCTCAAGCAACGGCCACGCCTCACTACCATACAAAAGGACAGGTCTAATGGTCGTTTTATAGACCTGTCCCTTCAGTTTAACCGGCATTTTCGGGTCACAGATGACACCAGTTACCTCTCGCCATTTAGCCCAAGCTGCCGAAATGCGGGACTTGACGTCACAATCGATGTCGCCGGACTCGTGAAGCACAGATCCCAAGTACTTAAACTGGTCTGTCCGCTCGACCATGTGACCGTCTACGCAGACAGGTGTGGGATCTGTGGTATTGCTAGCCAAGTATTCGGTCTTCGCTACGTTGAGCTGCAAACCGCCGTTCTCAAGTGACTCTTTCCACGCATTTACACGCCTTCCAAACCGTCCCTTATTCGAGTCCGCCAGCGCAATATCATCAGCATACATGAGCATCCACGGGGGCTGCTCGTGTGCGTCTAGGATGACTACGGACAGTGCGTCCAGTATTACGCTAAACAGAAACGGACTTAGCACGGATCCTTGGTGGACTCCGACTGTAATGGGGAAAGATTTAGTGTCACCAACAGCAGTTTGCACCACAGAATCGGAATTTCGGTACATGTCCCTGATGGTTTCAATATAAGTTTCTGGCACCCCTTTGGACCGCAGCGCCCACCAGATCATCACGCGAGGAACACAGTCGAAGGCCTTCTGCAAGTCCAGGAACAGAAAATGCAGAGGCGTATTCTTCGTTCTGTATTTCTCCATAACGATCCTTAGGGCGAAAACCGGGTCCATGGTACCATGACCGGGGCGGAAACCATACTGAGATACTGATAACCACTCCGAGACAGTGCACTCCTGCCGGATCCGAGAGTCAACTATACGCTCGTAGAGCTTCATGATGTGGGACATGACCTTTATACCACGATAACTTCCACACTCCTGCACAGATCCAATGTTTTGTATTAATATTTAAATGTATTAATATTCAAACATTTGTTTCCCACGTAACTAGCCGGTTTTCGTAGAACGTGGCCGTACCACCGTAAGCGGTATATTATTATAATAATAATTTAAATTATAAATTTTTTTCCGCGCTGTGTGTTGTTCACAGAATTTATTATTATTATTATCCCTTGCCCTTGAACACTGGAGTGATAACACTCAGTCTCCATTGGGCGGGGATTGTAGATGGAAGGTGTGTCAAATCGTAGTCTATAATTAAAAAACGAAGTATAGGTAGGATTTTCCGTACTTACTTGTACCATCGGCGTTCCGTTTCATTGTTTCGTTTTTAATTTGCTTAAATCCAACACGAATAAAGTATAGCCTCAGCTCAGATTCGAATTTCGTCGCTTATGTATGTGCGCAATACCGTGTAAGTTAAAAATAGTGTTGTCCACGATCTACTTTTACATTATCGATTGTTTCAGTTCTCAGGGCTTTCATACAGGAAGCAATCATATCGATCGTAAGGTTTGGGCTAAAATATTATTATAATCAAATACTAAAAGAAAAATTAAACAATTTATATACTTACTTTTGAATATTTATTTATTGCCCTCGGAATATTACAGTTAGGTATAGGTACTCAAAATGAAGAAATTGGTTTCAACGAGAAAATAGTAATCATTACTAGGGCGGGCCAGTGCGCTACCACTGCGCCACACGGGAACCCACGCGTCATGGCAAATTTATGATTATGATCTCTCACTTGTTTTGTTTACCGACTAGCGCAGTTGCGCGCAGTGGTAGCGCACTCGCCCGGCAAGCGAGGGGCACAGATTCGAATCCTGTCATGGGAGGATTTTTGATGATGTATTTCTCCTTGTAAAATAGTTTAATATGTCCAAAGTTTGGATATATTAAACTATTTTACAAGGAGAAATACATCCCAAACTCGGCAAGTTATCTTATTTAAACAATGATTTTTATAATGATGATTGTCATATTGTTGTCACAAAAATTATACTCTTTGATTTAGTACCACACTGGGACATATTTGAAGACATTCGGTTGTTCATTATTAATAATAAATTCTGTGAACATCATTTGAAAGACATTTCAAAGCAAAAGTGACTTTACGCTCACTATAAAGATTATTTTTACAATACATCCCAAATCGTGAAAAAATTGAGCAAGATCTGTTCAAAATTCAGGTCGTAAAGGGCTTCCAAAAAGTTCATTTTTAAAGATATGATAAATTGAGCTCGCGACGCTGATTCCAAATATATAATTAACTCATTTTGGCCTAAATGTCCTTTACGACAATTGAAATTTCCGGTATCAATTTGCATCAAAAGTAACGCTAAATATCGATAAGTATCATTATTTTTAACGAAATAATACAGGTATCGGTATTTTTATTTACCGGTAAAAGGCCACCCAAGTAGCGACGTACTGACCGGTACATTTGCAGATGATACAGCCATTCTGGCAGTTCACTCCGATCCTGTGACAGCATCTGCCATGCTCCAAAATAGCCTGAACAACATCTCCACTTGGCTCAAAGACTGGCGTATTAAAGCCAATGAAACTAAGTCGGTACATGTGACTTTCACCACAAGACGTGACACCTGTCCACCGGTATCGCTGAACGGAATCCAAATTCCTCAAGAAGAACATGTGCGATATCTTGGAGTACCTATACCTGGACCGCCGCTTAACTTGGCAGAAGCACATATTCACCAAAAGGATTGCTCTGAGCCAACAAATCAGAACCATGCACTGGCTAATGCACAAAAAGTCCCAACTATCGCTCGAAAATAAACTCCTCATCTACAAATGCATAGTGAAGCCAATCTGGGCCTATGGCATTCAATTGTGGGGAACAGCATCCAATTCCAATTTGGAAATCCTCCAACGTTTCCAATCGAAGATGCTACGTATGATAACCGCTGCTCCTTGGTACATGACAAATGACAGACTACACCATGATCTGGCCATACCAACGGTCAAGGAGGAAATAAAAAACTTCATAAAATCATACAAAACAAGGATATCTAATCACCCTAATCAACTTGCATGTTCACTGATGACTGCAGACTATGGATTTAAAAGGCTAAAAAGGAAAGCTCCGCAAGACTTACTCTCATGACCTGAAAACAACTATACAAATGGGTGTCTCGATGGAGTCGCGCCATGCAAGCCACTTCTCATGCACATGTGTAACCTCTTCGCTGAATGTCTCAGGAAAGACAGATTGCAGGATTAAAGGAGATAAAAAAAAAAAAAAAAAAAAAAAAAAAAAAAAAAAAAAAAAGGAGCGATACCTGGCTTACCGATACTTTCGTTTTACCGTTACCTCTGTAAAATGAAGGGAGCGATACCAGATTTTTAACGGTAAATAGAGCCCTGGCTAAAGTTGTTTTGTTTGATTCAAAAACATCACTAGCACAACGGACGGATTGGGACTGACGCGTGACTGATGTGTGATGTCAAAGAAAATGTCATTCGCGTCATTCGATTTTAGATCAATCAATGTCCGCCGTTTGTTTCTTCATTGCTTTGCCTTTCTTTGGCTTTCTCCATGTTTTGTTAGCAAAATTCTTGATAAAATTGCAGTTCCGCAAAGAGTAATGTGTTTCAAACCGTTATTGTGAAATAAAGACACTCAACAAGGACAATTCCGATGATTCAGTCACCTAGATTTGCCCTATTATATGAGTGGCCTTTGTGAATGGAATCATTAGTGCATTATTCCGCGGTCTACGATCATTGCTATGACTAAACCTACAAGATCTTCACACTAACGTCGTTTCCAGCCCAACAGACTACAGGCAACGTGTAAGTAGTACATAGTACCAAGTAAAAAACTTTATTGATTGACTCAAACAACTAAACAGTTGACCAAAATAAATTCAAAACATAGTGTGCTATTATTGACTAGTAGGCATTACACGTGTGAATACTGTGGTTTATTATTACTATGTATAAAAGAGCTAGTACAGATGCCAACTAAGTAAGATATATATAGGGACTTGAATCTTGTGCACATATTAAGGGCAGTCTTGATACCTATTATGATCTAAACACTAAACAACATGCACAGCACACTCTCTAACAAGGATAACATCATACCAGTGACCCCCAATATCTTTATTATTTATTTACCTAATAACCTTTATATACTAATACTAGCTGACTCGGCAAACGATGTTTTGCCTTGTAAATTAAAGATAGTAGCCGATTCTCAGACCTACTGAATACGCAAATAAAATTTGGTAAAAATCGATAAAGCCGTTTTGGAGGAGTACGGTAACTAACATTGTATCGTACCTATTTGATAACTACTTCCTTCATACTGAGCAGCACATTAGGCGCGAATTTTCATTTATTTACAAACAATATTACTTATTTTTACAATTATTTGTAAAACTAAAAGATATATTTCAATTTTAGTAATTAGACTATTTCAGAATCTTAATCAAAAATGTAAACATAGAACTTTCAATATCAAAGTAAAAAGTAAATAAAGAACTGTCACTTTCAAATAAATGCATGTGTTTTTGTTAATATTTTTGATGTAACTTTCTGAAATAGAGTATAGCTACCTTCAATATACCTACCTATTTTTTTTAAATAATTGTAGGTATTTAGTTTTCAGCTTTAAAAAATAAATAAAGCTGAATCATTATTACCTTCAGCCTCCTTTTTTGGAGTCAGTTAAAAACTACAAGACATTTGTTTTAAAAGACCTTGCAAGTTTTGCAAAAGCAGTTTTATGTAAGATGCACTTGGGTGACCCTCAAATGGATTATTCAATCTTACATAAAACTACAATACTATGTATGATTCACACAATACTGGTTAGCTCTCAGTTATGTAGGTATGTTTCCGTCTCTACAGTCATATGTTTGTATTCCAACAATCTTAATATTAACAAGTTAAGTCCAGACTGTAATCTAACAGTTAACAGTTTGACCTTGTGTACAGTGCGCCCGCTATGCTTGTTCCCTAGCACACCGGTTGCAACTTGTGGGCCACGCGAACCGATATTTTGCATTGCGGACATACCCAAACTGTAAACATTACTGTTCACGTATTTATGTACCAACTCGTGGTAGGGGTACAGGTAGTTATGCAGTTAAGTTAAGTAGTTATCCACCCTACCTACTTCTTGTAAAGACATGAAGAGATGCTTTCTTAAATTCGGCTTGGCGGGAGGCTTACCTGTGGCGCATAAGTCGCAATCCCCTGGAAATTTTCAAAAATCGTCTTTCAGCTATACAGCTACTTCTGTACACTCTCACTAGCATCTTTTGTTCTACGACTTTGCTGGAAACACTAGAAAAATATTTTTAAAGTTTTGCCAGTACTCTCTAACATTTTCCTAGCTCTACTTACAAGCGGCGCGGCCGCGGCGCAGACGACCTACTTATACCTGTGTATGTATGTATAGCTATTAGTCTCCATAGAGTTAATCGTTTTTTAGACATGGCAGAATTATTTTTTTACTTTTGTATGATAAAAAAATGTACGTATTAGCAAAAGTCGTAGAACAAAAGATGTTGGTGAGAGTGTATAGAAGTAGCTCACGAGCGCTTTCTTAATTAGTTATGAATAACCCTGTATACTATCAGCGGTTTAGGCTGTGCGACGTTTATCAGTCAGTCAGTCAAAACAAAGGTTTTTATAGCTTTATAGATTGCAATGAGTTTTCCACTTCAATACATTTTGATCTTACAGGAATGGATACATCACACAATATGGCATCTACAACAATGATCGAGACAGTCACCATCATCAGACCTCTAAAGGTAAGTCTTTATTTTTTCTACATCTATAGGTACCTACCTCAATTTTACTGCTAATATTTTTTATGTAGTTAAACTTTCCTTTACCATAACTTAATTTTTTTGGCGAAAATCTCTTCTAGATGAGCGTGTTGCATCATAAACAATATCATCACTTAGGCACCATCAGGTGAGATAGTGGTCACACGCTCATATGACATGTGTAAAAATTGAGACAGTTTGTTAGTGGATATGTTTGTTACGCATTCATGTAAAAATACCTACTAATTCGATTGCGATGAAATTTGGCATGTAGACAGCTGAAGTTTTGGACTAACACATTCTTTTAACCCGATATTTCAACGGGATCGGACTTCGTGCGGGTGAAACCGCGGGCGCTGCTTGTATCTATTATTTCCTCGTTATAAGTAATTATTAATTCTTAAATGATTTTAAATATGTTTCAAGATAAGTATTTGTAAGTCAATGAACTGTTTATTTTACTATGTTAAGATGCAAAAGTGTACAAGGAATGCATAGAGGTTACGCGTATTCCCTTGCCCCTATTACAAAACGGATTAAGTACCTACTTATAGGTACGTAGCTAACTTGTATAACTCAATAAAATATTCGCCACAATAATCTAATTTAAAGCCCTTTGCTCGGCATTTCTTCGCGAAAACCGTCAAGTGCCCGAAGCCTCGTGCTGGATTAGCGGCAGTAGCTCCCGTGTCGTGAGTGAAGATTGTTGTGATGCAAAGACAAAGTAATCTGACTGCCAGCTACCTGTGGCAACCGGCAGAGTTCGCGCGCCGAATGCTCGGAGAGCGCCCGTCTCCAATCCCTCCAACCAGAGACCTCTGGCCACCTCCTCAGCAGCCGCTCAGTATCAGCACGCTTCACGTCGCGTATCTTCACGATGAACCCCAACCCAGACGATCGGCAACGCTTCCAACTCAGTCCTATGTCACGGCGAATGTCCCCGAACCTGAACACCCGAAACCTCGAGTTTGCACCGTCGGCACCAACACGGATCCACCTCCTACCCTAATTGACAGATTGAGAAACCTCCTCAAAAGAAAGGAGAACGAAACTCAAACAAATCAACAGCCGGCTGCTGGGCGACTGACTGCCGTGCCAAGGGAAACTACATTCGATGTAAAAGAAGAAGAAAATCCTGCAAGACGAACTCTAAACGGAATAAAGAAAGCTATAACTGGTGCCAAGTACAAAATCGCACCAGGAAATGAAACCGTCGATAGTCCGAAGATAGTTTACGATATACCAAAACCGGGAGACAGAATGACGACGACATTCGGTGCAAGGGAACGTCGTAGATGGTTCAAAGTGCCCTCGAGAGCCTCTTGTGTCAGACGTCTGCGAGTTGTCGGCGGCTGGTGTCAAGCGAGACCGCACCGACCGCAGAGAAGACAGCCGCATCCACCGCAACTACAAATCACTCAGGTGTAATGTTCATCATGGCCCGCAGAGAACCTTAACAATCACGATGCTAAAAGCCTTTGTGAAGTCTATTGTTATTTGTTATGACTATAGAAAATGACTTGTTTGTAAATACATAATCGTAATTGTATACATGACTGATCTAGAGATAGCTATATGTGAATACGTCTTGTAGAGCGATCGAAGTTAACGTAGCGTTTTTTTGCTAATAAATGTGTCTCCCATAATCTGTGTTTTGTTGGCGCACGTCACGGGCCGAGGGCATGTGGCGTGGGGAGACTCGAGCGGCAGTCCCGCGTCAGGCGTCGTTCCGCTTACCCGCCCGCCCTAGCGCAATGATCCGCCCGCCCTATCGCACCGCTCTCTAAGCTAAAACACCACATCGTCGTGCTACCCCATACAACCCTCCGATTGAAGCTAACCATTTTAATTGGCTAAACAAGTATTTATTTAGTTGTTACACTAAATAAGGTAATTTCAGCGAGTAATACAGAAACCGGCGCAGGCCAATGCGCAAATCGTAAAACGAAACTGAAAACTAGGACGTGAAATTATTGGTCGTGTCTAATAAATGGAAAAAAACCGCATGAGAAAACTCGATAATGAGGACATACAATTATTAAACCTTTTGTATATTGTGAATTGGACGTTTTTACGTGATAGGGTATTGTTATGAAATGAGTCAATGCTGATATAATCGCATTACTATTCAAACCGGAATGAAATGACGACAATCACGTGTGATAAAATAAAATTGTCTCCTTACATTAGATGTTACTTTTGAAACTAAGACTGCGCCTTCATCAAATGATTCATTATTTATCTTTCATTGTTTAGTAAACGTAAAACAAACATTACCGATACAAAGTAGAATGTATCACGCTATTTGCTTTCTTTTCAATCTATTTTCAGATTCATAGGTATTAGATATTAAAGGAAACATACGGAAGTAAAAGCTTTAAAGATATCGATGTTATTTCGACTGTCAAAATACTATGATGAAATTAGAAGTTTACTTTCACTACAAGTATCTAAATACTTACCTTAACTTTAACGTTGTTAAAATTTGTTTAAAACTAATAAGTTTATTCTTGAAAATATTGGTAAAAAGCGCTCCTAACTCACATATTGGGTACCAGGATCGTTTTTAGAATGGTTAAGTTTCTATACACATGCATGCACACAAATCTATCCCCTTCTCGGTATTATGTTCTATGCGTAAAAAATAGTTCCTTTTGAAATTATCGCCATACATAAAACCTGGAAATTGAGATCGATTCTTCAATTTAGGTAGAAATTAAAACGATATACCTACCTATAATATAAACAAAGAAACGGCACCGATGCGATGTGATTCTGTGATCAAATAGCTTAGTTCAATTCAAGGCTAAAATATCCTAGCTTTCGACCTCGGCTAACAGACTTATCGCTTTCAGGTCGCTAGGATTCTATTGTGCGCTTTGTTAGACTATGTTCAGCCTTTGAAAGGCATTCATCTAGCAATGCTATCACGCTATTATTACATTTCAGTCTTCGGCCCCAATTGATTCGAAAACTGGAGAAGTTCACTAGAGTTTCTATATGACTTCAGAAATGCTTTAGAATTAAAAAAAATACGAATATCATTCTTGTCTGTATATTGTTTTCCAACTATTACAATTAGTTTGTCATCCATCATAAACAATGGTTTCCAAATTTCTGATATCCGCTATGTAATTCAAATAAGTAAATAATTGATTTAATAAGTAATAAATAATGAACGATAAAATGAAAATGTTGTTTTTATTAGGTAGTTATCTATTACGGAGAAAGCTGAACTTCTTTATTTCACACGGAAATTGTTAGGATTTCTTTCGTATGATGGATGGTTAGATAAGATACTTTTAATTATTTTTCTGTGATTTAATGATTATTCAGACTTACATAATAAATAAAAAAATTACCTCGTCTGTCTATTTATTTAGTTTAATAAAACAAATACATATTTGATGAAACATCTCATAGTTACATATAGATACCAAAGTACAGGATTTTCTCGGGGTTGTTTAGTCTTGGTTTACCGTCGGCGCCACAAATGGCGTTGCGGCAAATAATTTTCATCCCTTGAAATCTAATTCTTCAGTGAAGTGGTTACATTCTAACAACTACGGTTGTTTTCATATGACTTTTAAATTTGATTTATTTAAAGTGTATGATGTTTAGTTATTTTATTTATCTATATTCTTTCTAATATATAAAATTTCCATGTCACAATGTTAGTTACCTACCGTACCTACTCCTCCGAAACGGCGTGACCGATTTTTACCAAATGTTAAATGCGTATTCAGTAGGTCTGAGAATCGGCTACTATCTATAATTCATAAGGCAAAACAACGTTTGCCGGGTCAGCTAGTAACATTATAATAATCAACTGGATTAATTAAAACATACTATAATAGAAAACCTACAGTTATTGATACCTACAAGTAATCAATTCTTAATTATTTTTCATATTAGCATAGTAAAATGGTTTTCGACTTTTGTAACAATGCGTAACTCATTATTTAATGTTGTATTTTATTAATTAAATATATTCTATTAGTAAAAGGGGAGAGTAAACCATGTTGAACTATCTTTGACAGTATATTGGCCACATATTAACAAATTATTACATAAAAATGAAAAATGGCTAACTATAGGTATAGCTCCAATGACTGATTAAATAAATCTTCATTTAGTAGCTAGACAATTAATTTAATTTAATATTTTTTTAAAGTTGTCATTCTGTCCAATTAACGCAACCGGTACCAAATAACCACCAGAACTCTAATAGTTCATCATCATCCGTTCAGCAGTTCTAAATCTAAAATACAAACTTGTACTAAATCTAAAGAATATGTAGGTATATTTACATTGTTTAAAACTATCATTATCTTCTGTATTTTATACTTGGGTGTAATTTGGTCGAAAAACGTGCAATTTAAGCACTCGGTTCAATTAGGTACTCTCCCCTAATAGTGTCTGATATGGAAATCAAATATCGGATTTAAATTTATATGTAGGTAATTCGTATTTAGAATAACATGATAGCCATCTCAATTCTAATGTTTGATGCACTCAGTATTATTCAACCATTTTTGTAGGTCGCTTGTCAACCTAGATTCAGAAGGACGATGACAAGCTATGATGAAGCAAGCTATGTAAATCTATGATAAATATGATAATGAGCATTAAAAGATTAAGTGAACCTAAAACAGAAAAATGTTTAAAACCAGACAATTTTCTGTTTTTATTTAGCTGGCATTCGGTATTTAGTGTTTTCAGAATGGAAAAAATTAATACTTACTTTACTATTCACATTTCTCTAAATAACTTCGAGATAATTATACATGCGAGCATTTATTAGGGGTCATTAGGCGTGACCAAAAATAAAAATAATATGTCTAAACAACTTTCAGGCATTACCTTTCGGGCTTTCGACAAAATTAATATTGACACCATGCAAAACATCGTTTTACAAAAATAGTATTTGAATGATACATTTACTCGAAGATGATTTAAACAGCAGCGCTAGCAACCTAAATCCATCCTATTTAATCCTAATTCTTGTTAGGTTCTCCGTGTTTTTCATACCTACATAATCCATCAAGTTTTATGTTATGTTTTTGTCCGACGACCGTAGTGAACACGCGACCCCATTCTAGGCTCGTTTCCCTAAAACGCATGCATGTCGCTCTGACCTACATACCAGGAGCCTTACAATCATCACAACATAATACACAATAGGGTTTATACGACACTCGTATTATAGTTAGGTACTTTATTAGGCGTGTGTTAGAGTCATAGCCGTAGCGAACCCCGTTATATCAGCTACGGTGCAATTAAGGTCGAGTTGGGTTTATTCGAAACGAACCAACATCTCGTGATTGAACACATTTATCAATGGGGCACCCCGCACGCGGTCCTAAGCTAAGGGTGATCCCTTTCAATTCCTTACCCTGAATATAATCGATCACCCTTCAATCAGAGGTTTATTTGGCCAGAGAGTGTATGGACGGACGATTTTGCTCCTATATTTTTCTGGGAATCAATTTCATTTCTGAGGATAGAGTATTTTATTAGAACTCAGACACGTTAGAATTGCGGTAGTAATAGGTATGCGCTAATCAACTTCTATAACGAGCTCTATTCTTAGTTTTTAGATCGAAATCCGAAAGTTCTTACTAAAACCTTTGCGCTGATTTAACAACGATTTCTTTCAAAGACTGATAGTGTTATAAGTTGGAAGAGAGAAGTGATATAGTGGTAGTGGTGTGATGGTCTAAGTGTGGTACTCCCGTTCCCTGGTGGTGTTGCCGTGGTGAGGTAGCGATCGCATGCAGGGGCGCGCGGGCACAAGCCCGGGCGGGCACCGCTCAAACCCGCGCGCCCTCCCGCCTCCCGTCTTGCCTCCACCACCACAGTTCGCCACAGACCAAGACGAGATGCCGGACAATCAAATTGCACAGGTAAACATACCGCAAACTAAAGCTATTCCCTTTTTAGAAAAATTGAGCTAAGTTAAGTCTTTAGCACAAAGAGCGATTTTAGTCAATTTCACGTTGTGAAGAAAAAGTTTAGACAACCTGGAATAGATACAGGAATTCTTAGGAACGGAGAGATGGTAGGTGTATGCCGTGCAAGAGAACAGTGGCATCGTGTGTCTAGGTGGCTACGTTACTCGCCATACAGCACTTTACACATCACATCATGCCCACCGTTTTAACTTTCAACTAACTCCCTGTTTTATCTTATGCTAGTAGAGCAATGACCAAATAGAGAAGCATCACCACGGAGTAAAGGGTAGAGTGAGAGCAGCGCAAGCAACATAGTTTGGTCGATCCATTAAATAATATCTGCAGTCTGTACTAATACGAGTACCTATCTCTAGTCGAACGAAAGTTAGGTATCTGCTTTAACGTCAGCAACAAAACAACATTCACTCACGAAGAGAACTTTTTTGTGAACGTGATGTTCTTACATCCGTATTAACTTGAACGCTCGCTACTTTCAACTGAATTTCGTGGAAGAAGCACGATCGTAAACGTTTCTAAAATTGCGTTTCCTACGTGGTTATCCTGGTTTATCCGATAAGTAGATACAATCTTTGGATTTAGGCGTACCATGATTATGGTTATTTCGTATGTTTGCCCAAATTAGTTTCGATTTCACACAAACCTATTTGTTGCTATCCTTGGTTTTGTGAGGCCTCTGGCTAGTGAAATAGAACACGAGTCAGTCAAGCGGAACAACAAATTGAACTCGATTGTTATCTGCTTATTTGCGTTCATGAATACAATCTGTAACTTATTTTTTGTCAACACCATTATGGGATTATGGCGTATGTTTCACACCATATTCGCAAAAAGCCCGCCCATTGTTTGGTCTATTACTTACTTCAAGTAAAGTGCCTAGCCAGACGACTTTGTTAAGAGCCCTTCTATTATAACTTCAAATCAAAAGGTGGCCCTGAAAATATACATAAAACATCAATGAATATACATCAATGTTAATGTAGACTTATACTATATCAATCCAGAGCCCATTTTACCACTTTGGAAGTGTCCCTCGCGCAAACTATTCAGTTTAGAAAAAAATGATATTAGAAACCTAAATGTCATTTTTGAAAACCTATCCATAGATACCCGCACGTATAGGTTCGATGAAAAAAAAATATTTTTTTTGAGTTTCGTTTGTAAGTATGTTCCCCATACTTACAAACAAAAATTTATTGTTTATTTTCTATTTTTGTATGAAAATCTTAATGCGGTTCACCGAATACCAAGTTACCAAGTTTCAACAGTATAGCTCTTATACTTTCGGAGAAAAGTGGCTGTGACATACGGACGGACGGACGGACGGACAGACAGACATGACGAATCTATAAGGGTTCCGTTTTTTTGCCATTTGGCTACGGAACCCTAAAAACTAGCAGTGTCTCATGGTTTTACTCGCGTAAATGTCGATCCCGCGGGAATATGGGGATATGCGTTAATCCAGATCCCCAGCTATCTACCTACATACCAAGTTTTATCGCTATCGGTTTAGTAGTTTTTACGTGAAGGAGTAGCAAACATACTTACACACAAACTTTCACATTTATAATATTAGTTAGTAGGATGCGTCCAAGTCTAGAAATTGTCAGTTGAATTTGCATCGAATTCACTGATAAAATGCTAATTCTGGACACATCACAATCGCAATGAATAACCAACTGTCGGTGTAGAGAGCTATTGAATTGACGATAGCGATAGGTAATGCTTTGTGATGAACGGAAATTGGAATTTAATAGAATACTTGCCGTGTTTATTACGTAAATGGTATTATTGCGATCACACGTTTATTCCACTGTCCACGTTTCAAAATATCGAGAATAATACCAATAATAAATAAGTATACCTATTTATTTATATTTCCCTTCTTTTCTATTTCTTGTCGTGTATTTAATTATTTCCCATATAAAGGTCGCCTAGAAAATATCGCTTATTGCGATTAGGCCGCATGTGTTTCTTTATTCATTTATTTTATTTATTCAGTACACAAGAGAAATTACATTACAAAAAATACATTATACAATTATATACTAAGGTGAGTCTAACCCTGCAAGAGTTTTCTCCCGACAGACCTCAATGGAATGGAAAGAATATTCCTTAAGGTAGAGAAGTGTACAAAGTGAAGAGAACAGAAAGTTAAATCAGTACAATATGAATATTGATAATTATAAAAATATAATATATTAACATTATACATACTTAACATAAATTATATCTAAATAAATATCTTTATTTTATTTTGGTACAATAAAATATTACCTATATAAACATACAAATTATTGTGCTCTTTCCTTTATGTCATGAATTGATACATTAATTTAGTTACGCGGTTGAGATTGAGATTTTTATGACCAATCCCTAAGCAAACGTGGCAGAAGGTAAATTACACATTCTACACCGACCCCCTTTTACACGAATGACCGGGATTGCCACGTGAGCTTACTTGCTTTATAATTTAATGAATGGAGTCCTGGATGACAGATGCTTCCGGTTGTTCTGTACAAATTGATTAATGAAAATGGTCCCCCTTTTTGTTCACAAACTTTTAAATGCGCCTACACGAGCTATTTTATGTTGTTAATTCAGTCGAATGATTTCAACATTGTACCGAATTACTACTTTCATATTTTATGTTAACATATTGTTCACGACGAAGATTGTTGGGATGTAAAAGGGGCACGTTTTCGAGATGAACTCTTGTGTCGCTATGGGGGCGTAAACGTGGGGTTGACTAGACGAAACGAAAGTAGAGTTATAGTTTCGAGATATAAGCGGGTGTTTTGTTCGGAGGTGAGTCGCGGCGTTGCTAACAGCTGATGGCGGTCCCCGGCGCGCCTGCCGTCGTCGGCGACGGGGCTGCGATCGATGACCGCACCCTGCGCTCCCCTACCTCACCGCTAGACACCACCCACACTTAACTTTCCCGCTTTTCTTTCCCTCGGACGCCTTAGGCACCTTGACGCTTCGTCTTTTCTCTTTATTTTGATTTCTCGCATTGCGTGTCGTTTAAGTTACACGCCGCGGGCTCGATGGAAAAATACTCTCATAACGGGCACTCCCTTACATAATAATTACGGATTTGTACCCGTAATTTGATCGACAAATGATAGAGTTCGGATATGGAGGAACTTTATTGTTTACCTAACTGTAGTATAATTAGTAGGTAATTATTAGCCTATTACTGATTTATGATTTCCTTCGACCGACCAAATTATCTACTGATAGGTAGTATAGTATAAGTAATGAATGATAGTTTCTAAGTATTTTAATAAATAAAATCAAAACCGTAACGTTTATTTTGATACTCGTAGTATACGTATGGCTAGGTTGGGGAGAAATCTCTTTTGTTATCGAAGAAAGACGTATTTACTTCGATATTAGTTCTATAATTATATTTGCGTTATATGGCCCGGGGATATTCTTCCAAATAAATGGTTATTGCTTTCTGTAATCTAATTTGCAATATAACAATATTCGCCCTCGTTACTCGGAGTAACTTGGGGTCTACACAATCTAGGGTGGACACAATCAAGTTTTAAGGCGCTTCATTTACGAGAGGGCTCTAGCTAGGGGACTTTACAACCGCAATCATAAAACGTAAGAATGTATCTCTTCCTTCCTTTGAGAGAAACAACCTGATGTAATGCTATTCTTGCGAACCCGACATTCGCTACGGCACTTTATTTCTATGAGAGGCAATTTAGCGCTTCCTTAAATTCGCCACTAAGAAGTAACTGTAGGGAAAACGTTTTAATGCTGTGGCAGATATACCGACATTTATGCATTTCCTTTCTTCTTGTTTGCTACTTTTGGGAACCAAGATTGGTTTCGGCAGTTTATTCTCATGAGAGGCATTTTGGTGTTTTTCAAAATGCGTAAAGAAAACAAAGAGGTTGATTATTTGGCAGATAAAAATATCTTAAAGTCAGGAGTGAAAAAATAACTTCTAGGATACGAGTGCAACATTGTAGACCGTATCTTCAGCATCTGATGGTAAGATGAGGGTTCGATGCTGACAGATAAATACATACTGATAAAATATAACTTGGTAATTCTTTAAAGATTAAGTTTGACATCTTAAAGTCGGTTAGTGGAAGCTTTTTCATGAAGCCGCAAGTTAAATAATTAAAAAAAAACTTAAACAAATCTTGTTTCCCAGGTGATCGCTCTGATCTGTGGATTGCTGGTCGTGATCCTGATGGTCCTAGGACTGGCGTCCGCTGACTGGTTAATGGCGGCCGGGTGGAGGCAAGGACTCTTCATGCACTGCATAGACCCCGGAGCGCCAATGCCTTTACCTTTCGATATCACAGCGCAGCCCGGCTGCTATGCTGCTAGACCAGCGCCTTACATCAAGTAAGTTGATCATTGACTATTTGTTTGTTACAAGTTTTAGGCCTGATACTACGTGAAGTGCAGGCATACAAACAGAACCTAAAACTACGTAAAGCAAGCAAAAATGAAGCATACAAAAATGTGTGCGCAAATTCAATTGTATTTGTTCAAGTCTCACAGATACAACTCAATAATTAGACTGATCGAAGAAAGAATTTGAAGCATATTTTGCTTTGAAAATATATTGTTTTGTGGACCTTTTTTCAATATTAGAACTCTACGGATGGCTTGCGCTGGGTTATGACACTGTTGTGTTAAAACTGTATCTAATACTAGAGTTCAAAATAAACTCTGGCTGGCGCAAGTCGGTTTTACATTCACTGTTACTGCATATTTGTTGGTAACCAACCATTTAAATTTGAAACAAAAAAAACAACTAATATACGACGTGTCTCAAAGACGGTAATTAAAGCTAAATGTGGGTTATTTTACAGGTTTACACCAAACAACTTTTAATCTACGACTTTGGGAAATTCGAACAATTTTGGGTTTTAAAGTTTACTTGAATATCAGCTGTTTCTTAAAGTTAGAGGTCATTAAACTTCAGTTGACCTTTTATATAGTTTGGTTGGTTAGACTACTATCAACCAAACAATAATTACGGTTATATTCCAAAACAGCTGCTTTTCCAGTCCAGCATCATTTTAGAATTTTCGGAAAAATAAACCGTTCCAATTTTTCCAAAGTCGAATGTGAAAGTCAAAATATGATCCAGATTCTTTTGAATCGTCTTTTTATTAAGGGCCCTATACTGAAAAACTGAAAATCCATGTCGGGCGCATCGAAAATTGTTGTTTATTTCATGACGGAATGTCGTAGAACTTTTTTTTGTGTACAGATTGTAGGCGACATTGTTTCCGATATTTTAGTGCAGTTTCCATACAAATATGTCGAAACGTATTGAAGCCTATCGACATTTTAGCCAAATCAGACATTTTTTGTCTAAAATTTGGATATGCTTTGCACCAATAGGAGGTTCTTGTCCTAAAACTACACGAAAATGTAGGAAACAATGTCACCTACAATCTGTACACAAAAAAAGTTCTCCGGCTTTTCGATGAGCCCGACAGGGATTTTCAGTTTCAAGGTCGTTGGCATTGTTATTCCTCTTAACATAGAAGTGTCTTCTTAACGCGTGCTCCAATAAGAAGAAGACACAAGGAAACTCATGGGGGATTTATATAGTATTGACGTGATTCACATTCGTAGAACATAAGTTGCCTAAGTTCACCTAGACGTCTAGACCAACCATCCTTCCGGCTGAAATTCGCCCTCGAGCCACGTAGTATCTATATCTTATGTATCGTTCCAGAGCGGCGGCCGGGCTGTGCGTGGCGACGCTGGCAGCCGACGTGTGCGGCGCGCTGCTCACGGGGCTCGGTCTGCGCGCCGCCGACCACCGGACCAAGTTCCGATACTACCGGTTCGCTGTGCTCGCTATGGCGCTTGCATGTAAGCACTTCAAGTCAAACTACATTGTGACAATTACACTTTACCTAAAACAGCCTACACCTAAGTCTTAGTACAATAAGGTATATTATCCTTCCATTTGACTTCACCTCATCTGTTGGGAAGGGAAGTCTTGGTTGATGATATGTAACATGCTTATCTGAAAATACCTAATAATCTATCTAGACTTGTCGTCCTTTTGGAAGAACAGTATTGTTTTTGTGTATGTAGGTACTAATTATATTTATTGGTTTTCAGTGATGTGCATTTTAATAGCGCTAGTAATCTACCCGGTCTGTTTTGCTGCTGAGTTGAATCTTGGTAAGTTTTTATGTAACTATAGTGCTATAGCTAGCAACTAGATGATACCCGACTTTGTCTGCGTAGAAAAGTGCTTATAGTAAAAAAAAACCGGCTAACTTCGCTGTTTCGTAAAAGAAGACTGAAGACGAGAATCTCGTATTCGTAGATCCCGTTTCGGGTGCGGGTTCAAACTTACTCTAAACCTAAGACAGGGACCAGGGTCTATCAGGTTACAGATATAGTACAAGATTCCACCATAGAACGACCTTCACCGACTTGGTTAATGGATGAAAAGTATTTTATATTCAATTAAATATGTCAATAAATATATTGCAACTGGTTTTTTTTAAACATTTCACTAGTTTGGTTAATAGACAAATTCTGAATAATCTTCTATATCTATATCTTTACTAATATTATAAAGAAGGAAGATTTGTATTTTGTGTGTGTGTGTGTGTGTGTGCGTGTCTGTATGTTTGTTATGAATAAACTCAAAAACTACTGGACTGATTTCAAAAATTATTTCACTACATTCACCCTGAGTAACATAGGCTACTTTGATCACGATATCCCGCGTACGTATATATACACGGCGGGTGAA
>OY292395.1:8292823-8316210 GCA_958496205.1 Idaea biselata
TAACAGTTACTAACTGACATACGTTTTATATACGAACCGTTCGAATATACTAGTGTTAGTGCACGACTTAGTGTAGAAGTGTTTCTTAAGAGATAATATCTTCACGGTTATTTGTGTAAGGATGATCGACTGTCGAATGAATTTAATGTTTCATTAATCAAGTTACCTTTAGTGATCGAATTGATGCAGTATGGTATCTATTTTAATAATGTTTATACATAATCAATTTAGACTAGCGCAGAGTCGAAGCGCATTGAAGCGTAAATATAAAACTTAACGTAGGTAGCAAATTAATCCTTATCTCTACTACATTAAGGCACATATTTCTTCTGATATAAAAAAGGGACTCGAGACTTTCGCATTCGTGCAGCTTTGCGCTTCAAATTAATGGAGATAAGGATGAATTTGCTTTGTTAGTTAACTTTTAGATTGACGCTCTAGCGCGTTTTGATTCTATGATAGTATGAATTGACCCTTACAATGATTGTCTATTTATTATAGGTATGTGACTAATGTGATTTATGATTATGGGCAAAAAGCGACTAAACGCACTTTTTTAAACTTACGCGATTTATTAACGCGGGTCGCGATCGCGTATTGGATAATAGTTTAACTAATGGACTAATGATGGGCTCTGTGATGTAGAAGGATGTAGGTTGCTGGTTCAATTCTCGCTGTTTGTACGACATTATAGTCATTCATTAGACATGTATTTTCATGGTATTTACAAAACAAAGAAAATTAAATTTCAGGCATTGTCTGGTCACCATATCAAAGTCTGCTTGCTATATGTCGCTGTATGCAATGTCATGCGATATTTATATCACTTAGAGAAGTGTTTCCAGTTCAGTTGCTTTAGCCACATAATCACAAAGCCTCCGGAAATCGTAAAGTATTTATTATGTTGTGTTGATTGACAGTGATAGTTAATTGAATCTCATTCCGCAGGATTTGATATATAGATGAACTATTTAAATATTCTCATTATTTGGAATTGAAAGATAAAATACTCGAAAAAATATAAACTTGAATATTTTCTTAATGTTTATCTAAACGTGTAATGTAGATACGGTTTTATTGTGTATCGTTTAAGAGCATATTTACAAAATTTCCTTTAAAAACTACTTATTTCAAATAGGTAAGCAAATTCGACAATTAATCAGAATCTGAATTTTGTTGTTGGGTTATTTGTTGCTGTTTATATTTCGCAGAAAGCAAACAAATTGTTTTGTTTAAAATTATCCGAAACACAAATAATTCAATATGCAGTACACGGGATGCCGAAGGTCTTGCGAAGTGGAGACGCAAACGGAACGCAGACCTCGGGCTCCCGAGAGGGATGCAACCGGGACATATCCCTCAAAAGATGATGATGGCAAATAATCCAATAATACTGAATTAGATGGATACTGAATTAAGTGTTTTCTTAACCAGACTTGAATTTTGAGAAAATAGTACTAGTTTATTTCTTGAAAATTTTGTGAATGTGCTCTTAAATATCATTCAGTTAATTTGCCAATAGCTGCAGCTGTTTTGTGACTTCTCAAAATGGTCATAGGTTAATTCTATTGCCAAATTAACTGGTTTGTTAATTATTTGAATATAGCAGCTTAGTGAACTAAACAAATGTAAGCTATCTAAGATCGAATGTTCATAATTTTTAACAGGATCGTTTAACAAGAATCTTGGTTAATAGCTTTAATTTTGCTACTAATTTATTAATAATTTTACTGCAACTAAATACTAAAATTCTTCTTTCTATTCTTATCAAATATTCCACGTCGTTCCATCCTCCTCTGTACATACATACTGCTTTTAAATAACGGAGCAGGTTATGTCGGAATACAACCGTCTTAAAACTCAGGTACATTTCAAATATCCGGTAACTATTTGTGGTACAGATTAGAGGCATTCTCTTTTGAATTCTTTAGAAATCATTGTTAAGCTCTTTGTCCTTCAGAAGCATTTCCAAGTCCGCTACGGTAACAATCATATTTCCCACTCTGATTGCTCAGTACTTGGCCTTTTTGGTATGCTTTTCCTATGCCAATCTTCCTTTGCCTTCTACAATACCCATGTGAGGAGATGGGGTTACCCTTAATTAGGTTAAAAAATGCTACTAAGCAGTTTATTTGAATCTGAATTCTACTTAATGCAGCTTTCATTAGTGTGTATTTTATTTAATGTTATGTTAAGGTTTGTGTCTGAATTAATATAAAGATCCGCCAATTAGATTAATTTATTTTTTATATTGTGATTTTGACTGATTTACTTTTGATGAAATGAAACGATGAGACGGCGGCTTTGCTTTAGTATATTGATTGTTATACAAATATGTAAAAATATACGTAATGTTAGGCCGAATTGGGGTTTAAATTGTATTCTAAACATCGTTCGCTTTGTATGAAGATTTTGGAATATTTACATCTCTATCGCTCCTGCGTAAATGTGTAAACCCTATGTATTTACAGAGTGACAAATAGAAAGGTTAATGAACGAAATTTTCCTGCAGAGCGATCGAAGTATATTAGTTTAAATTGAACCTGTTTTCTAGTGTTTTTGTGTCATATTGATGAATAAATCAAGCTCTACGTCGCTATTACTAAAATGATTAGTATTTTCATCTGAAATAAGTATCTAACATTTTTTTTGTATTCCGATTGAAAGGTACTTACCTAATAATGAAAAAATATATAATAAAAATTAAACATCTACATGTTTTTGTTCATCTATCAGCATATGTTGCCGTAGTAACGTAATTTGTAGATAGAAATGTGTGCAACTGGAATATTATTCTAACAATGCCTAAAATATACAGGTACTGTCGTAAAACTATGCTGTATTTCTATAATTATCTGCATTTTCATATGTTTGTATGGTACGGTCCTAATTCATAAGTTTTTAAAATCTTGCGTCATCCAAATACCTACTTGATACAAATTATCTTATTACAAAGATAAGTTCAAATTCACTGCCATTCAAAATGTATATTATTTTGAAAGTCATTATTAATTTTAGTCCTAGTAGTGTTTAATATTATCGTATTTATCTATAAGTGTACATTTTATATAGAAATAACCCCTTGTAACTAATAAATGAATCAGCTAAATAATTTTCAAAGCACCTGATTTAATACTTGGACAATGGGCATGTTAACTTTTATTGAACTAAATAATGTTAAAGATTTTCTTCTGTTTTGGCGATGTTAGATAGAAATTAACTCATTTTTCGGTTTAAATTGCTTTCATTATATTAAGCATTTAATGATCTTTTCAGACCTCTTACTGGGTACACGGTTAAAACTGAAAAATCAGTTTAATATCAAATAATGTTGATCAAAAGAATGTATAGGGTGGATTTTTACATGGGCCATAAATTCCTAAACTAAAATGCGAAAAATCCTGCAAGTTACTTTATCACCGTAGCCAGGAATCGAACCTGTTAATTTCCATCTAATATGTCTAATTGGTAGATTTGGAGTTTGATAGCCGCATTGCTGTTTTGACGTAACTTGGTATTCACCGTGATACCCTCGAAGCAGCAATGTACTGTGAAGTTCCTATCAAACTCAATTTATTACAACGAGATATGATATTACGGGTGCTAAAGGTCCATGACAAATATCCCCCCTGTATAAGTAGATAATGATGCGATTTTCAAGTCTTAATTCGTTATTTTAATAAAATATAATCAAAAGAATCTCGGGCCCGGCCTTATAACATGCATTATTTTAGTGACAATACAATATAGATACTTGATAATTGCTCTAGGCATTCTACTAGAAATCTTATGGACGAAAAATGCATTATTAAAGATCCTCCCGTGACGGGGGTTCGAATCCGTGCCTCTCGCTTGCCGGCCGAGTGCTAGGCGAAGATTTTTGATGATGCTGTTTTCCGTGATAATATGGATACGTTTAGTCAAATATAAGCATTTAAACTCCGCTCGAGTTATCATAATACTGAAGCCAAAGCAAAAAGCATTGTCCTGTACACCTACCGTGAGTTGATACGTTACTACTGTACTGTTAACAGGTTGACGATATGCATAGCGCATATCGTCAACCTATTTACGTCGATATTTTGCATTGTGGACATATTCAAACAGTTACAGTGCACGTATTTGAGTATCAATAATTAATGGTAGGGTACGGTATGGACTATGGAATTTGATTCGGTTTCTACTAGTATGCTGTAATTACCAATTCAAACTTTAATCATTGAAAAAAAAGTGCAAAAGGAACACTTTCGCACTTTTACATTTTAAACTGTGTAATAAAATGATTATAAAAAGTTAATTAATAAAGTTATTAGATACTTGTTTGACTGGAATTGGTATGAAATTAATAGAAATAGATGTATAATAATTACCCCTACACTGCAACCTATTCTGCATTATTTGTAATAGAAAATTTATATTTGTTACTCTATTGCTGTTGTCCACGTATTTCCATAATGGAGTTCCCATTTTATTAGCCAAATTATGAATCATATCAAATGATCGAATAAAGTACCTATCTACATAGTAACATGTGTTTTATTTATTACTTTTTTGAATACCTATTACTTACTGTATTAACTAATTTGGTAAATGTTAAGGGAAAAGGTTACCCCCGGATAGAGAACAGCATGATGTTACTAAATTACTACGCTTTTTTACCGTAATGAGCAGCATGACCTAAGATAATATGTCTGTCATTCCGAGGTTAACAGGTGACGTCATACATCGAAATGTTAGAGAACGACGTCATCTGTTGACACCGGAGTGGCACTGCTTTACTGTAAAGAGAGCACCATGATCTTACGAGGTCATAGCCGGATAAATCTATATAATTTAGTCTATGCTAAGGTATTATTAATTCTACGTTTTGGTGCAGCTCTACAGTAAGAGCGATTAATAAATCAAATAAAAAATATTATGTGGAATATGTTTTATTAGAAAATTATCTTAATGGTACACATTATTTAACTCATAATTTTTCAAAAAATCACATCCTTTGTTTACTAGCATTATAACACATATATTTAGGCTGTGCCTTTACAACGGATCGGCCCAGCCGAGATTTAAACCTTAATTAATTATTAATGGAAACGACTTATTTTATCAATGAAAGTACAGGTATATAGTGGCCCACTATGTATTTACGAACGATCGAAAATTTCTACGATATCCCCACTATAGTTCTTTTTCAGATCGGACCACTAACTTCGAATCCATAGACATTTTTCGTGAATGAGCTGGAATGGAAGAAATGTGTAGGTCTTTTTTCAGGTAAAACCTGAAAAGAAAAAACCTTTTTTCTTCTAATACTTGGGAATTATTGTAGGTTTCGTATGAAATTCACGATCGAACGAACGAAGTAACTTTTTTTTACAAAACATACTAAGCCTCCAGTATGATTTTTTTTCATCAAATTAAATCAAGAGTAGGGGCTTCCATAGAGAGCAAGGCAGTCTACGGCTCCACTGAAATTTACGAAAAGAACCTATTGTGGTCTCCAACGTACTTCAATATTATGATAAACGAATTAAAAAAATAGATACCTACCTAAAACCTAATTAAAAGAATACAGACAAATAAACATACATAACAGGCTTTTATATCTATAATACTTCAATACATAAAGACTTTTACGGCAGTCAGAAGTTGCTGCGGTTGCGACTGACTACGTCATTATTTTCTCTCTTACTTATAAACAATTACCAAGTTTATGTAAAGTTTGTCTTTTACTGTGACATGAAGTTTGAAAGTTCACCGACAGAGACAAACAAACGTTACATAAAGTTAGTCATCGTTTATAAGTAAAGGGGTTAATGTCTGAAACATTTATTTTGAGAAATGTACTCTATTTAACTTTTGCTACACAATAAGTGTCGCTCTACAGGCATGGAATACGGTGGTGTTTTTAACCAGAAGTTACAATATCAAACCTCGACTCCGGTGATAGTCTTGATGCTTTTAAGCAGTCTGCTGTTGGCATCCTTGTAGTCCACCGGTGTGGCGTTCATTACTACAGTCTTGAGGCGGGCTTCATCCTGTCATACAAAAGTAAAAACAATTTATTTTATTTCGCATATTAATTACTCAAGGTTGTACACAGTAGTGTGACAGGGAAAGGCGTTAGCGAATTTTATATGTGTAAAAGAAGGACGAACGAATATTTGTTAATTACAAGTTAACTAGACAAGAAGAAGACTAGTCGACTATGGCTTTTGCCGACTAGTCGAGTCATCTAATCATTACAATTCGGAAGTATTTGGGTTAGTCTCATCACTCGGAAAAATGTTGCATCATCACTTCGAAATCCAAGGTTGAACCATTTTTGAAAAGTAGAATAGAGCTGAGGCATATGTAGTCGATACATTTTAGGTGCTCTGTTTTGTTTACGTTGTTTTGACTATTCACTTTCTAAATGTTCTACATACTAATTTAATAAATATTGGTTCTATTGTAAATTGTATATCTAGTCGGCCCATCTATACTAATATTATAAAGCTGAAGAGTTTGTTTGTTTGAACGCGCTAATCTCAGGAACTGCTGGTCCAATTTGGAAAATTCTTTCAGTATGGGATAGTCCATTTATTAAGGCTAGGCTATAGGCTACTTTTGATCCCGATATTCCCACGGGATCGGGACTTACGCGGGTGAAACCGTGGGACGCTGCTAGTCACTAATAAAAACAAAGAAAAAAATAGAGTACAACATAGTAGTCGCTTAGTTCGAAATTAGACGTACGTACAAAGTCCTGCAATAATTCCTCTTACCGTCGGACTCAGAGACATTTAATGGTTACTTAAACTATCCTAAGTAAAGATTTTCTTTGTGAAATCGTTACTTAGTATAGTTAAAGTAACCATTAAATGTCTCTGAGTGCGGCGGTTAGCAACATATAAGTAGTAAATAACTCACACTGTACGTCTCCATTTTGGTGCGGAACTTGAATATGAACGTCTTGAACTTGACCTCCTCGAATATCTGCGCGTAGCCGGTCTTGTCGTAGTCGAACAAGCGTCCCACCTCCGCCGAGCCGCAGCCGAGCATCGCCTCCGCCGCCTCGCTGAACGCCGTGATGCGCTGGTCGCCCGTCGGGTCAGACACTACGGCCTGAGCGCGTGGGGCGGAGACCAACACAACTCATGTTATTATCTTCTATTATTATAAAGCGGAAGAGTTTGTTTGTTTGTTTGTTTGTTTGTTTGTTTGTTCGATCTCAGGAACCGCTATTCCGATTTGAAAAATTATTTCAGTGTTCGATAGTTCACATTGGTCTCGGATCGAAAGAAAGAAAAACTCGTCATTTAGAACTTATAGCAACGACAGATATCTGCGTAACGTAACCCTAGAGGTCCGGAAATACCTCGAAACGTAGGGCGTAAATAAAATCCCAATAATGTTTCAATCACCCAAAAATTAATAACCGACTACTTAAAGTCCAAGAATGCTCTAATGTTTTATTAGAGCTTCCTAGGGCTGACAAAATATATGAATAGGTACCAAATAGGTTCAAAATTTTGGCATATATACCGTGGTGCATGTAACGGTGGATGGCGAGAAATCGAAGCTGGTCCGGCCGATCTGACGTCAAAATGGCCGGCCACTTTGTATTTAAAATATTTTCGAAACCCCGTAGGTACTAAATATATAAACAAAGGTACCAAATAGACTAAATAATAAGCATAGTTTGGTTGGTGTAAGAAATGTACAACACAAAATACTTACACCCAACAGTATCCTATACTTGTAATTAGGGTATTCCCTATTACACTTCTCACACCGGAACAGCCCATTCTCCTGATCGACAAGCTTCTTGTTGCAAGACTCCTGCGGGCAAGCCTTGTAGACCGCGTTGTCTGCGAAGGTGAAGGTGAGGACTCCGAGCAGACTGTAGTAGTCACCCTTCTCCCCGGAGCCGAGGGAACGGCTCTCCGCTTCAGAGAACGTGATCCATTCGTTGCTGCCCCCTGTGTAGATACCAGACCTGGAACAAAGGTGTTTGGGTGATTTTGCTGTCTTTTTTCCAGAAAAACTGAAAAGTATGTACCACCCGCGCAGCTTGTGTGCCTCGGGCAGGTCCGGGTTGAGTGAGCTAAGTGAGAACTAACTTAGCCGATATGTTGACGACGTCCATGTCCGCGCCGCCGTTGTCGTACCACCCGCGCAGCTTGTGTGCCTCGGGCAGGTCCGGGTTGAGTGAGCTAAGTGAGAACTAACTTAGCCGATATGTTGACGACGTCCATGTCCGCGCCGCCGTTGTCGTACCACCCGCGCAGCTTGTGTGCCTCGGGCAGGTCCGGGTTGAGTGAGCTAAGTGAGAACTAACTTAGCCGATATGTTGACGACGTCCATGTCCGCGCCGCCGTTGTCGTACCACCCGCGCAGCTTGTGTGCCTCGGGCAGGTCCGGGTTGAGTGAGCTAAGTGAGAACTAACTTAGCCGATATGTTGACGACGTCCATGTCCGCGCCGCCGTTGTCGTACCACCCGCGCAGCTTGTGTGCCTCGGGCAGGTCCGGGTTGAGTGAGCTAAGTGAGAACTAACTTAGCCGATATGTTGACGACGTCCATGTCCGCGCCGCCGTTGTCGTACCACCCGCGCAGCTTGTGTGCCTCGGGCAGGTCCGGGTTGAGTGAGCTAAGTGAGAACTAACTTAGCCGATATGTTGACGACGTCCATGTCCGCGCCGCCGTTGTCGTACCACCCGCGCAGCTTGTGTGCCTCGGGCAGGTCCGGGTTGAGTGAGCTAAGTGAGAACTAACTTAGCCGATATGTTGACGACGTCCATGTCCGCGCCGCCGTTGTCGTACCACCCGCGCAGCTTGTGTGCCTCGGGCAGGTCCGGGTTGAGTGAGCTAAGTGAGAACTAACTTAGCCGATATGTTGACGACGTCCATGTCCGCGCCGCCGTTGTCGTACCACCCGCGCAGCTTGTGTGCCTCGGGCAGGTCCGGGTTGAGTGAGCTAAGTGAGAACTAACTTAGCCGATATGTTGACGACGTCCATGTCCGCGCCGCCGTTGTCGTACCACCCGCGCAGCTTGTGTGCCTCGGGCAGGTCCGGGTTGAGTGAGCTAAGTGAGAACTAACTTAGCCGATATGTTGACGACGTCCATGTCCGCGCCGCCGTTGTCGTACCACCCGCGCAGCTTGTGTGCCTCGGGCAGGTCCGGGTTGAGTGAGCTAAGTGAGAACTAACTTAGCCGATATGTTGACGACGTCCATGTCCGCGCCGCCGTTGTCGTACCACCCGCGCAGCTTGTGTGCCTCGGGCAGGTCCGGGTTGAGTGAGCTAAGTGAGAACTAACTTAGCCGATATGTTGACGACGTCCATGTCCGCGCCGCCGTTGTCGTACCACCCGCGCAGCTTGTGTGCCTCGGGCAGGTCCGGGTTGAGTGAGCTAAGTGAGAACTAACTTAGCCGATATGTTGACGACGTCCATGTCCGCGCCGCCGTTGTCGTACCACCCGCGCAGCTTGTGTGCCTCGGGCAGGTCCGGGTTGAGTGAGCTAAGTGAGAACTAACTTAGCCGATATGTTGACGACGTCCATGTCCGCGCCGCCGTTGTCGTACCACCCGCGCAGCTTGTGTGCCTCGGGCAGGTCCGGGTTGAGTGAGCTAAGTGAGAACTAACTTAGCCGATATGTTGACGACGTCCATGTCCGCGCCGCCGTTGTCGTACCACCCGCGCAGCTTGTGTGCCTCGGGCAGGTCCGGGTTGAGTGAGCTAAGTGAGAACTAACTTAGCCGATATGTTGACGACGTCCATGTCCGCGCCGCCGTTGTCGTACCACCCGCGCAGCTTGTGTGCCTCGGGCAGGTCCGGGTTGAGTGAGCTAAGTGAGAACTAACTTAGCCGATATGTTGACGACGTCCATGTCCGCGCCGCCGTTGTCGTACCACCCGCGCAGCTTGTGTGCCTCGGGCAGGTCCGGGTTGAGTGAGCTAAGTGAGAACTAACTTAGCCGATATGTTGACGACGTCCATGTCCGCGCCGCCGTTGTCGTACCACCCGCGCAGCTTGTGTGCCTCGGGCAGGTCCGGGTTGAGTGAGCTAAGTGAGAACTAACTTAGCCGATATGTTGACGACGTCCATGTCCGCGCCGCCGTTGTCGTACCACCCGCGCAGCTTGTGTGCCTCGGGCAGGTCCGGGTTGAGTGAGCTAAGTGAGAACTAACTTAGCCGATATGTTGACGACGTCCATGTCCGCGCCGCCGTTGTCGTACCACCCGCGCAGCTTGTGTGCCTCGGGCAGGTCCGGGTTGAGTGAGCTAAGTGAGAACTAACTTAGCCGATATGTTGACGACGTCCATGTCCGCGCCGCCGTTGTCGTACCACCCGCGCAGCTTGTGTGCCTCGGGCAGGTCCGGGTTGAGTGAGCTAAGTGAGAACTAACTTAGCCGATATGTTGACGACGTCCATGTCCGCGCCGCCGTTGTCGTACCACCCGCGCAGCTTGTGTGCCTCGGGCAGGTCCGGGTTGAGTGAGCTAAGTGAGAACTAACTTAGCCGATATGTTGACGACGTCCATGTCCGCGCCGCCGTTGTCGTACCACCCGCGCAGCTTGTGTGCCTCGGGCAGGTCCGGGTTGAGTGAGCTAAGTGAGAACTAACTTAGCCGATATGTTGACGACGTCCATGTCCGCGCCGCCGTTGTCGTACCACCCGCGCAGCTTGTGTGCCTCGGGCAGGTCCGGGTTGAGCCGCACCATGCTGCTAGACATGCACGAGAGAGACTTGCTGCTATTGAACTCAGAGAGACGAGAACCCTGCAAGTAAGGGACGTTCAAGTGTTAGTAAAGTAGAGCGGTGTTGGTCTAGTGGTAGATACCGCGACTTTCATTCCAAAGGTCGTGGTTTCGAATCCAGGCCGACCGCGCACCAATGTCTTTTTCTTTAAGAAAAATTTAAGTGCGCTATTAACATCGCTCTTACGGTGAAGGAAAACATCGTGAGGAAACCGACATGTCCTAGGATAAACCACGGTCCGAAGGCATGGGATATTCGCCAATACGAGGTAGGCTCCCGTGGCGTCTTAAGCCCTCTAAGAAATCACGTACAATGGCCCAATTGTGAGGCTAAGTGCGGAAAAGGCTCAGCGAAACTAACTAAGTGTTAGTAAACTTAGGGAATATAAAAACCTAGGCGATTGGAAGGCATGTTACTTTCATTCAGGCGTTTCCCTTAGGCATTAAATATTTGCCTTCATATTCACTTCTCTTTGTAATAATGTTGAACTAGCTTAGCTCTGCTTGCGTTCAGTTAGTAAATGAGTCTCGTTGGAAGCTCTTTAAAATATTTTTCTTTAGTTATCTCATACCTTTACTGCAACAACTGGATTGCCATTTACTTCGAAATTCTCTGCTTCATTGCCCCATAGAGTTAAGACAACCTGAAAACATAAAGTCATTGAAAAAAACTCAATAATTCCAGTTAGATTGTGCAAGCAAAGTGCAAGCTTAAGCATTTAAAAATAGATTAGGTATGGAAAAGCGACATCTCCTAGCTAGTACAAAGGCTAAAGAGAGGCTTATTTTATTTATTTTTATTTTTTTTTACTTACAGCCCCACCAGAAGCGTCGACAAGTGTTATCTCTCTCTTCTTGAGGAGTTTCCCGGTGCTCCTTGCTGTGATCTCTTGGACGTCAGCAGCCGATTTACACACTCCAATCACATCTAAAATTTAAATAAAGCAAATATTATGGGTACCAAACAGAACAATAAAATGACTTTATTAGTATGTAGGTACAAGGACACAACCAGGCCACATATTCTATTACTAAATTGTTTGATTTTTAGCGAAAATGGTTCAAAATGTTTTGGATATATTTCAGAGTTTTGTTAAAGCTTTCGAAGTTAGGTAATTTCTTGTAAAACTTACCAAGAATTGTACAACTGTTTCCAACGAGAAAAGTCCTACGAGTAAATAGTTATAAAATAAATCTGTTTGTCACTTAGCCTGATCCCATCACCGAATTTAGTACTTATCTATATTTTTTTTATTACAGTAGAAAATCATTACCAAGTAATGAATCCGTAGCCTTATTTCCAATTTCATTGATAGGTAGAAATTCATATTTGATAGTTGGCACCGATGAAGAATCCTCCATACACTCGGCCACAACAGTTTCCAATGTAAATGACATTTCATAATCATTCTTCAGGTTTGTGAACTGTTTGTTGGCTGTTTTGAGCTGACAGCGACTGATGTAGTAGACTTTATCTACCTAAAATAGAATATATGAAATCTTTATCTTACTAATATTATAGAAGTGAAAGTTTGTAAGTGTTTGTTGATCCTACAGTCCACAGAACCGATTGCATTTTTATTGATAGGTAGATAGCTGAAGAGCTGGAATTACACATAGGCTACTATTTATCCCGAAATTCCCCTTATAATACGCGGGTGTAACCGCGGGGCGTTGCCGAGAAATTTACTTTACGCGTAATTTGCCAGTTAGTGGATAAACAGGGTAAAACAAATGTAGATAGAAATTTTGATTTGTTGAATCTTGGGTCAAGTGCAGGGAAAAGAAGTGCACTGAAATAACAGTTATTTATTACATAGTAATTTTTTACCTTCTTCTATTCATATAGTGGTGTGGCTCACCTAGTGTTTTCAGATCGCCCTAAGGCCTCTAACTTGACCCATCAACTGTTATCAGATATAACAACCGGGTCCAACTGCTTAATGTACCTTATGCATTTAGAAGAGCTTGAGAAAACGAATATTTCTTACCTGAATCATGTCATAGAACTTATCACATTCATTCCTGAAAGCCGTGGCTCTGATCTCTCCACTTTCATCGCAGAGGTCCAAACTGAACAGCTTGCCTTCCCCTCGGGCATTGCTCCAGGTCCGGATCGGTGATTTTGTCATCACTCGAGCCTTGATTACCCACCTGATTAAGAATAGTTACATATATCATAAGAAGAAAGTATTTTCTTGCATTATTTATTATAAATAACTAATTTAATATTAAAGTTGTCTATTTGCATTGTTATTTATTATTAACTTTGAGACCAAGATCCGTCTTTGAGTTCAATTTTTTGAAAAACTGAAAGTAATAGTAATATAAAGTGACGTCCCGAGGCAAATCTTTTTGGTTGATGAAGTTAACAAAAAATATTTTAAGTTTTCTATATCATTGATACTATCATATCACCAATATACTTGTTCTTGTACATACTTGTTTTGATAAGGGCTAAGGCTAGCTATAGGATGAGTCATCTGTGTAGACAACATGCTATTGTCCAAGTTGGGTCCAGGGACCGATCTGGCTTTAGGTGCAGGTGATGGACTCTGCATCTGCCTCACTGGCTGCATCGCAGGCGCTGGTTGAGGAGCAGCAGACTCCTCTGACCAAGTTTGAGGGTTGCCAAGTTTCTTGCCTACCTCAGATCCTGGGGCTATGATTGTCAGATCCAATATTATCATAACCCGCCTGAAAAAGTACACAAAAGGTAGGTAGGAATGTGTTACACAAAATTATAATACTGTTGCCCAGCAAAGAATAGGGCTACACTAGGGGTGTCAGGCAGGTGGTTGGCTGCAAAAATGTTATCAAATCTATTTGCAGTAGATGTGGCCATTGATGGATGACTAACTTACTGAGCTGATCACAAAAAAAATGGGCTTTTAGCAGACCTTGGGCTCCCGAGTGGGATGCAACCAGGAACATCGCTCGGATAAGAGAAAGATTAGTAAACCGGTTAGAGGTACTTACTTTTCTCCTTTGCCAGTATTTTTCAACAAAGATGTTACAAATCTATCTATTTGTAAGACAGAGTAGTCGGATAGCTCTCCAGTAATCAGTTTGTCGTTCAACTGAGTAGCGAGCATCGCAAAACTATGAGAATGTTTCCCATCTGAAACGAGAAGTCGAAATCTTTCAGCCGCACCGCTACCTTGTATTTTCTTACTTCCGAGCACTTGCATCACGGGTTTCTCATAATGACCACCATTCATTATCACCTGAAAATGTGAGCAGACAGTATAAATTCAGTTTGAATGTCCAAAACCATGGCATAAAACTAAAACTATTGTTGGTTGGCCATACCTCCAATGATCCTTCCGAAAGTTTGTGATTCATTTTTATTAACTTGATAAAACTATACACAATGGTGATGAGAGATTAAATTCACTTTATTGATTGTACAGTGTACAAATTAAATTATTAGATCAAACAAACGTTTTGTAGAAGTGGAATCAGCCGGAATTTTAGCCGCGAAACGAAACGAAAACAAGACGAAACCAGTCAGTGCTGCCTGCTGCCTGAGATAAAAGTTAACCTTTTTCTTCATAAATGCTAATATTATAAATCGGAAAGTTTTTTTGTTTACATATTTGTTTGTTTGTTTGTTTACATATTTGTTGATTTGATACCATCATATCACCAATAAACTTGTACATACTTGTTTTGATAAGGGACACATACTTCGATTATATATTATAATAATGAGTGTGCATAAATGCCTGGTTCTAGACATATATTTTTAAATTTTACATACTCATGACATTTTATTTAAAGAACTGACCAATCATAATTTTAAATTGTAACTAATAATATTTGTACACCCGGGGTAAAACATAGCTGTACGACATTAATGTAACACCTTATTTATTTTTACTTAGGTTTACAAATAAAGATTGATTGATTGATTGACTTGTCTTCACGGTCAAACGGAGCAAACGATTTGGATGAAAATTTGCATACGGATAGTTTAAATAATGGAGAGTAACATGGGACTTTTAATCCCGATAATCCCATTTGAAATTTTTTGTAGAGATGTGTGAAAAGTACATAAAAATGGACCACAGCTGCATTTCCCTTAGATGAAATCAAAAAACAGCAGATACGTTACCTAGTCTCGGAAAATGAGACGATAAAACTGCGTCTAGCTGACGCACTAGCCTCAGCCGTATGTCGAACCGTTGCCGCGTGAGCAGGTGCTGTCACACACACTGCGATTATCTTTTTGAAATCCATAAGAATGCCATTTTGCTTTTAAACAAATGCCTGAAACAAATGTTTTTAAATACAATCATTTTATGAAAATGCATATAGGTGGTTCTAGCTCATTTTTCGAAACGCAATGTTAGAATATACCGTACCTACTATTTTTGTTTTCATCTAAATCATCTAATACATTTCCATCATTTTTCTCCATCATCATTTCATTGTTTCATTTTTGTTGTGCGTGGTCAAATGGCAAAAAGTTGTGAAACTTATACAAAATGTATGCATTTGGTAACACTTGATGTGTTGTGTTTGACATTACAGGGACAAAATGATCTCGACTGAGGTAAGAACTTCAAGAACATCGTCCAATTTCTGCTGACAATGTCACAATGACATTGACAGTTCTGTTAAAAAAATCTGATGATTTGTCCAAGATTTGTTGTCTCAAGTTTTGTTCTCAAAACTTTGAATATTTCCCAATGTTTTAGTGATTTTACTATGATGTCGTTCTGCAATTAACATCAATTCAAGCTGCAAGGTGCCTACAATAATCAGAACAAATTGTTCCTTACTGTGCTAATATTGTAAAATCCAATCCCAAAGCTCCACTTGTTTTCAAATACTTGGGTAAAGGAATTCTGTTAAAACGGCAGGGCGAAGCAATATGCGAAGGGCTCGAGATGGGTACGGCTACCAACCGGTGCCGAGAGCTCCAACTGACGAAGTTCTCGAACACGAAAACGAACGAATGGCTCATGAACTAAGTGGAAAGATATCTTCACTGAAGGACATATCTATCGAACTAGGCAATGAGGTACGACATCAAGATAAATTACTACGTGGACTAGACGACGACGTAGACAAAAGCTCTGGTTTCCTTGGTAAAACAATGGGCAGAGTACTCAAACTTGGAAAAGGAAATCACAACTACTACATATTTTATTTGTTCCTCTTTTCAATTTTCGTTTTCTTTTTGCTTTACATTGTTTTAAAGTTTAGATGATCTAGTGTAACTGGGCTCATTATATCTCATTTTTTTCCCATTCCTGTATTATATTTTAACAATGTATTCATAACCTAATGTTTGTAATGTGTAAATAAAAGGGACGGTATTTTATAACTGGTATTATATTAATTGAAATACAATTCTCTTAAGACATTACAATGTTCTTCACTGATAATATTTTTATTCACAGACACATACACCGAACAAGGTGTTTCTAGCAGTTTTCTACAGCTTGCAATAGAGTCTAATATTAAAGAAATTATACAACTTGCTTCTGACAAATTATCAACACTACAATATGAGTTCAATTCATCTAAGATTATAGTAGAAGGTACACTTTGCCAGTCAGGCAGAGTGCAAAGACTCTCAATGAGACAATCAACATCTTTCACATACAAAAAACTTATCATTTTCATATAATGCCGGTTTAATGAAGACTCTTCTTGAGAAAGCTGTGGAAGCTCATTCAATTCATCACACTTTATGTACAAAACTTTTCCAATTTTCGCTGCAATAAGGGCTTTTTCAAATAGACGTTTTCGGTTTGTATGTTCATCATCAGAAAATAATTTTCTGGTAATTTGCTTATTCATCATAGTAGGTAAATGAATAATTTTAGAGCTAAAAATAAATTAAGAATATAAATGTTATAACAGAAATTTACAACAACCACATCAATTACACCAATAATAGGACTTACACCACAAGCAACAGAATTTACGAAGCTCTTATATTATAAGCGGTCACGATCAATGGAAATCGACGTAAAATGGCTCACGATCATTAGGCGTGACGTGACGTCAATGTTTTCGACGTCGATGGCATAATTCGTCTTAGGTGACTGACTGATCAATCTGATCATTGATCGCCTAAACCTCTGATAGTAGAGCTGAAACTTGGAGAATGTGTTCTTCATTATGTATGATGGAGGCATCTTATAAGAACGGGTTTTTCGAAATTCCCACGGGATCGGGACTTACGCAGGTAAAACCGCGGGACACAGCCAGTCTAGGTTAAATAGCTTATCTAAGCAGAATAGAATATTTTTTAATGCTAATAAAATTGTGGGTAGATACCGAATTTAATGTTGTTTTGCTGCGGCGGTAATTGAGAATTCTTAAGCCGGAACGGTGCGTGCGCTTAGGTTAACTCTATGCAGTGTTACCAAACCAAAGAAAAATAAGTCGGTAGAAATGTGGGCAAAATATCGGTAGAAAACGGGAGATTTTGTGACTAAATAAAATAAAAAAAATTTAATAATTAATTATAATAAAAAATCAGTCACTTTTGTTGTCATACCAATGCTCTTTTCAGCACAGTACCAAACATCTTTTGTCAATATTAAAATCAAAGCAACAGACCATCCATGTGACGCTTGGAATATAAAAGACCTTCAAACTTCAAGAAGATGAAAATTTGTTTCGTTTTCAATAAATTTATGCTAAAAAAAAAAATCTTTCTACAATAGCCGAAGAGTGAAGTGAAGTGAAAATATATCGAAAACAAATTTTGCCAAAATGGGGAATCACACAAACAGACTTACAGCTCCCCAAAATTCTATTGGGTCATTTGAATTTATACTATTTAGAAGTATTCCGAAGTTCTCTCCATTCAGTTCAGTGTCAAGTTTTTGCAGATCGACCGTTAGTTGTTAATTAAATTTGGAAAAGCTCTGCATATGTGGATAATAGCCGATGTAGCTCCGGTTTTTAGATGATTTTTGTAGTAATGATAAAAAGACGGGAGAATTTTATCGCTTTACGGTAGATCGGGAGATTGGTTTGGAAATCAGTAGATCTCCCGTTTAATCGGGAGGTTCGGGAACGCTGCCTCTATGGCGTGCGCAATGCATTTTTCATCAATAGAGTACAAAATAATCTATCAAACAGTCATAGACAACAAGACTAGGTGTGATGATGAAGACGCGGGAAATTCAAAACTATATACCTCGTCGTCTTACTATGCGGTGCCCTCGTCTTCGGCCGCAGCGCCCGTACTTAGTAATGCTCAATTAATTTTAATTAAGTGTGCAAACTGCAACGAGTATAATAGTGTTCTATGAGCAACACTCACTCTACGCCGCTCTGCCCGGTTACTTCGAAATCACGGTAAGATAACCAGGTTTCTACATCGGATCTATAGTTTTTTCTTAGAGAATAGTCCCGTTCGTCTGCAGGTAGGCTTGTCCATGATACAATAACATACTACGCTTGAGTACGACGCCATATTATGTGCATCTCAGTATAAACCAATGTACTTTGTGGGTGCATCTCATCTTGGAATGAAGATAACTGACAACAAGTCGAACTAGGCCAGGCTATCAAGTAGTTAGATAATCTGTTTGCAGGCTATAGCGACGAATCTATACCAATATTTTTTAAAGAAGGAACAGCAGGAAGGAGCACTGAACCGATTTTGAAGAAATTAAACATAAAGATAAATTGCATCTTGGGAGTAACATGAGCCACGTTTTATCCCGATACTTTTACGGAATCGGGACTTAAGCGGGTAAAACCGCGGGGTGCAGTTCCAATTTGGACTCTACGGTAGGTACAGTAGAGTCCAATAGTCCACCTACCCACGACAGTTCTGAAATTGTTATTTTTGGAGTGTATTATTTATAAGTGGATTTTCAAGTCCTCTTTGAATTGCATTATTTAATAAACTTTTCAAAACGATCTGATTGGTTAACTCAATTCAATTTCATAACTTTAAAGTGGGTATCGTCATTAAATCTTAAATGTAGTTAGGAAACTGAAATGAATGAACGAACAAAACAATTTACTATGTAAATATTTTTAATCGAATATATTCATATTAAAAGCTTAATTATAATACAATAAAATAACATACATAATATACTAAAAATATCTAGTCTCATTTAAAGTAGGTATAGGAAATCATAGAGAAAGTTATTAAAAACAAAAAAGTACTTGGGTGCAAAATATATGTTTGTTTTTAAAATATTGTAATATCCCTTTTTATTTATATTATGTACCTATAATCTAACTAAATTATTAAAACAAAACTAGGTTTGATTTACAACTAATTAATTACAACTATAAAGGTTTCGACACACTAAGCCGGCAGCGACTTTTGTCTTAACGTAAGGCTGTGGCTGTGGCCTCGGCATTGTGTGTTGCAACATTAAACTATTTTCTTAAGGTATTGAACAACTTTAAAAGGTTGATAGTCGCGAATAATACATTACTTCATTACAACACGGGATGTTTCGAGATCTTTCCAGTGTCTCATAGTCAAAGGTACTATCGTAAAAAGTGGTGCACCGAAACGATGCACCGATCAAACCATATGGAACAAATCGGTGGAGTGAATCGTTATCGCGGTTTTGAATTTTTGGGGCTCACGAATTTAAGGCGCGTCCATCTTGAAATTTTTAGGCGTTTTAATCTTGGTCTGTTGCTACAACTACGTCGAATGCGCATGAGCCGTCAAATAGCGCATAACGCAGTTAGTAAGTTTAAAAAACACAAATCTTGTGCCCAAAATATTCTACTTCCAAATAATTACAGGATAGTAAGGGATGTCATAGGCGGAGAGGGGCTTACGGCCCTTACGTCCAGTAGTGGGTAGAAATAAGCTATGGATGATGAAGATGAAAATAATTTATAGCGAAAAAAATCACAATTGAATATAGTTAGACTAATAATCTGAATCACTGATCCAGATCAGAGATTTTTAACGCTACCCTTACGTAGCCGATGTTTTAAAGATAAATAGTTACGCAATGAAAATATTGTTTCAAATTCCACAAACAGAAACTAAATGTTATGTAAACATCACTTGTAAGTAATAGGGAAATAGCTAAGATTCACGGAACATTTAACATTTAAAAATTAATCTTTTCTCTAGCTTTTATCGATATGTAGAACGTTATGGTGAATATGTCACTAGAGATATTATAAATTACTGTAAGTATATCTTTGGTTCTCAACACAGACAGCCTTAAACATGTGTAAATAAAGTAGGTATTTCATAATTATTGTAAAAACAAATAGAAACTAGTATATTCAAAACATATACGAATGTCTATTGCCCGCGCGCCAGAGATCCCGATGTCCCAAGTACACCTAGGTATAGCGGCCACAAGTCCACGCCGCGGTATCTAGGTTACATAAACTTACAATATTTCCAGTCTAGTAAACACGCAAAATGCAAAGCCCTTCTTTATCTACAAAAAATACAGAGATCTGAATTTATATTGTTCTCATAGTTATCCGAATTCATACCCGAACTTCCATAAAGTATACTATGCAATTGATATCCTCCTCAATTTATTAAAATTTGTTTAAAATAATAGGACCATATATTCTAAAGGTGCAGAAAACGCATTATTTCAAGAATTATTTTGTTTAGATCAACATTTTAGTATGTACAAATCTGTACAGACACTATTCAATGCATCATTACATCAGTCAATCAAAACTGGAGTAATGTTCAAGTGAATTCCAAGTTTATTGAGTGCATGATCATTCCTGAGCTTTCCCTGCTTCCGTGATGGATTCATATTGTTCTTTGTCCAGCTCGGTCATAGTCAAACTGCCGTCTGGAAGTAAGAGGACGACACGCCGCGTTCCACCTGCAACAAACAAACATATTAAAATGTCTATTCGTATTCACTTCTGTGAATGCTCTCGCCCATTTCATTACATTACAATGTTGACATTGCTAATCTGAATATAAACATGATCCAGACGATATACCTTTATTTCTAAAGGCTTACATGCCTAAGTAAACGCCAGTCCAAACTCGCTCGACCGCCCATTTCTTCTGAAAGGGAAGGCCAGAGGCTCAGGTCATTTAGTGTTTTCCTACCAACTTCAGTTCTGAAGGTTTGAGTGCTTAGTTTCCCGCTGTCCTAACTATCTCTCTGCTGAAAAAGAGGTAAGTCTTGCCTCCGCGCCCGGCAGCAGCTGTACAATGTATGTGTACCTGGGGAAGGCAGGTCCGCCTGCAGCAGCTGCGCGATGACCTGCGTGGCGTCCTCTCCGGGCTCGCCCTCCACCTGCACGGCCACCTGCTGCAGCGCGGGCTGCCCCGCGCCCGGCAGCAGCTGTACAATGTATGTGTACCTGGGGAAGGCAGGTCCGCCTGCAGCAGCTGCGCGATGACCTGCGTGGCGTCCTCTCCGGGCTCGCCCTCCACCTGCACGGCCACCTGCTGCAGCGCGGGCTGCCCCGCGCCCGGCAGCAGCTGTACAATGTATGTGTACCTGGGGAAGGCAGGTCCGCCTGCAGCAGCTGCGCGATGACCTGCGTGGCGTCCTCTCCGGGCTCGCCCTCCACCTGCACGGCCACCTGCTGCAGCGCGGGCTGCCCCGCGCCCGGCAGCAGCTGTACAATGTATGTGTACCTGGGGAAGGCAGGTCCGCCTGCAGCAGCTGCGCGATGACCTGCGTGGCGTCCTCTCCGGGCTCGCCCTCCACCTGCACGGCCACCTGCTGCAGCGCGGGCTGCCCCGCGCCCGGCAGCAGCTGTACAATGTATGTGTACCTGGGGAAGGCAGGTCCGCCTGCAGCAGCTGCGCGATGACCTGCGTGGCGTCCTCTCCGGGCTCGCCCTCCACCTGCACGGCCACCTGCTGCAGCGCGGGCTGCCCCGCGCCCGGCAGCAGCTGTACAATGTATGTGTACCTGGGGAAGGCAGGTCCGCCTGCAGCAGCTGCGCGATGACCTGCGTGGCGTCCTCTCCGGGCTCGCCCTCCACCTGCACGGCCACCTGCTGCAGCGCGGGCTGCCCCGCGCCCGGCAGCAGCTGTACAATGTATGTGTACCTGGGGAAGGCAGGTCCGCCTGCAGCAGCTGCGCGATGACCTGCGTGGCGTCCTCTCCGGGCTCGCCCTCCACCTGCACGGCCACCTGCTGCAGCGCGGGCTGCCCCGCGCCCGGCAGCAGCTGTACAATGTATGTGTACCTGGGGAAGGCAGGTCCGCCTGCAGCAGCTGCGCGATGACCTGCGTGGCGTCCTCTCCGGGCTCGCCCTCCACCTGCACGGCCACCTGCTGCAGCGCGGGCTGCCCCGCGCCCGGCAGCAGCTGTACAATGTATGTGTACCTGGGGAAGGCAGGTCCGCCTGCAGCAGCTGCGCGATGACCTGCGTGGCGTCCTCTCCGGGCTCGCCCTCCACCTGCACGGCCACCTGCTGCAGCGCGGGCTGCCCCGCGCCCGGCAGCAGCTGTACAATGTATGTGTACCTGGGGAAGGCAGGTCCGCCTGCAGCAGCTGCGCGATGACCTGCGTGGCGTCCTCTCCGGGCTCGCCCTCCACCTGCACGGCCACCTGCTGCAGCGCGGGCTGCCCCGCGCCCGGCAGCAGCTGTACAATGTATGTGTACCTGGGGAAGGCAGGTCCGCCTGCAGCAGCTGCGCGATGACCTGCGTGGCGTCCTCTCCGGGCTCGCCCTCCACCTGCACGGCCACCTGCTGCAGCGCGGGCTGCCCCGCGCCCGGCAGCAGTTGCGCCAGCTGACTCGGGTCCAGCGATAACACATCCTGTACAAATAACGTAATCGATCACAACTTTCCTCCAATGCAGTAGCTCTTCAGAGTTTACCTGTATATTGAAAGGCTTAAGCTAATGCAATCTTGGATTGCAACTCTGGCCATGAATAGCATAGTTCAGATACTCCCTTGTCATCATATCATACACAGGACATCCACTACTAACCATAGAATTTTACTGGTCGTATGGGTTTGCATCTCCCCGTGACTTTGTGCTTGAAACGCCAAGAAGATTATGTGCTTCTGGTCGTACTTGGGATGGCTGGATTAAGAGTTGTTTATACAAAACTTAGGGTTATGGAATTTCGCCCAACTCAATGACTGGATCTGATAATTTAGAGTCCCTAGAAATTAACAGACTAGCACGATCGCGGCCCGCGCAAATAACTACACAATTAGAAGTGTTAGGCATTACCTGTCCGTCCTCCCTGGTGACGTACATGACATCCCCCTCCCCCTCGACTCCCCCCTCCGCCCCCTCCACGGTCCCTTCGACCCCCTCAACCCCCTCGACGCCTTCCGCCGCAACCAGCAACGTGTGACCGTCTTCGTTCTCTCCTGCCACCTGCACATATTGTTAGAAATTTATATATTTTGATGTTCCATACAAAATCAACTCTACAGAAATCAAAACAAGAACCTATTATGAGGAGTTAGAGGATAAACAGAAAGAGTAGACTGCAACTTTGTTTCATACTATGTAAAGAAGATAAATAATAACAGTTACTAAGTTTGTTTGATGCCACCTCATTCTAATAACCCCCATTATAAACAATTCTTCTTCTTTTCGTATAATGGTGTGGCTCACCTGGTGTTAGAGTTTTCAGGTCGCCCTAAGGCCTCTAACTTGACCTAACGTATGCTATCAGAGATAACAACCGGGACCAACTGCTTAACAATGATT
>OY292395.1:8316410-8404557 GCA_958496205.1 Idaea biselata
GGGCTGTATCTTATAAACCGTGATAGCTAGACAGTTGAAATTTTTACAGAGGAAGTATTACTGTACCCGCAAATATTTAAGGGAGCTCCCATACAACAAACGTGGTTTTTAACATAAAAACGCAACGATACCACGATGTATTTTACCACTAGCGCCATCTAGTGATGATTTTTGTCTTCCACAAAAAAACTTCTGCACAAATCTTAATTAAGATTTGTACAAATAAATGTATCAAATAAAATAAGAACAAATATGTTTTTTATGTTATTCGATTAGGCCGGGAGTTTCCCTTCAGGTTTAAGTAAGATGAGTGAGAGTTTTCGACCAAAGAATTTTTAAATAAAATTTTTGATATGATCCTCTAATGATAGACCAATAAAATAAATAGGGTACATAGCTAATGAAGTAAGGAAGTTTTTGAAGTTGTTTTGGAAAAAAAATAATAGGCGAGTTTTTCTTTTTATTGCTCTTTAAAGTGTTTATAGCGTTTTGTCAAAGCTCACTTTATGAAATTCGTTTTTAATTTGTAACAGTTTGGTAAGTGTTACGCCTTTTCTTTGTTACGGGTAACATGACCTTATTATTCAGCTCCACATTTGAAAAGAAATCAGCCAATTATCTCAATTATTGCAGTAAGTATGACCAAATAGGTATCAGTGGTCGCATTTTAGTAGAAAAATGAGAAAAAAGGCCATAACTTCTAAACTACGAAAAATCGCGGAACATACATGGGGGTGATTCGGGTACCCCTTAAGGTCCTCTACCTCTGGACTTTCGCTTGACACTCGTTTCTGGGACACCTGTATTTTAGGAAGCTTAAATAATCTACTATTTGACGTTAACCAAAACAAAACCAAAATAATGAGTAAGGAGCAGCTCATAAAAATATTACAATGAGAATACCTCCTGATCCTTGCGCGGCACTCATTGATGTTTTGAAACAAATGACCTTTCTGGGATGATAACTCATAGATATACAAAAAACATGACCCTTAGGAATTCTCCAATAACAATAGAATACGCAAGTGTTCCAATAAGCTCATTGTCTTATGTAGTTTTTAAATATTTTGTTGTTGACAAAGATTTTTACAAGTGGTCTCAAACTTTTGGCCGGCAGTGTACATACATACATACATACATGTTACCAACGTTACCTCTTTATAATATTAGTATAGATTGACCAGTCTGAATGTAAACTGTAGCATATAACACATACCAATAACAGGGAATTGGAGTTTTTGTAATGTTCAAACTTATACTTTTACAGTAAGGTTCAGTTATTTAAAACATCAAAATAACTAACTTTAGAAAATTATACAACAGTTTTAAAAATAATACTGTCCAATAGAACCCGAGAAACAGATCACAAGACACTTCCTGGATCAGTATACCCAGTATATACTATATTCTGAGCTATAGTACCAGCTCAGCTCACCTCAAAGTCGAACACGATCGGGATCTGCTGCTTCTCCTTCAGCCGCTGTACGATGTTACCGGCCGCCGTGGACACGGCGTACCCTCCCCGGCCGCGACCTCGCGTCGCTCCGCCGCGTCTCAACAGGCTATCACCCTGTATATATGAACTATTTTTCTAGAAACCGAACAAGTATTTTCAATCAAGTACGTGATTCTGGATAAGTTCCTGACAGATTGGCAAACCATCGGACAAGTTTGCAAGCAATGGAAAGGGAGCAGAGGGGCCTCTGCCATGCAGTGGGAGACTATAGGCTCGGCTCATGCATAATAAATATAAATAATACATGATTCGACTATAGTTCTTCAACAAATAACTTATTTGAACCTTTCCATTTTATTCTACAGACACAGCTGCGCTATGCGATCTTAAGACAAAGAAAACAATATTCAATGTACCTGTTGTAATTTCTTGTTCTGCAAGATATTGACTGGAGATTTAATTTCGGCGGAGCTTTGGGCGGAAGGTCTCTGTATAGTGCGTTGAATAATCTTCTGTCCAGACGGCGTGATTATAGTTTTCTCTGTGACTTGCTGACCAGCAGAACCATATGTCTTTTTCACCTACAATTTAAAAACAAGTGAAATAGTACATTTTGAACTACAATTATTAAAGCCTATTCTGGTCCTGGACAATGTTGCCCAAGAATAAGCAAATAAAATACTTATTGTAATCATAATCAACATATAACAAAAAAAAGCTCATTATAATATAATGTATTAACTTACTTGTTGCGCCACATTGCGCATGGGCGATTTTTTCACTTCCTCTTGTTTCTTCTGCAATAAAAATAATTTATTTAGAATCTTGATCAATAAACACATGTGTTTATAATACGGGTTGGAAGTAATGATATCACCTGTTTAGCGGCCAGTATCTGTTTTCTGATGACATCTTGGTCAATGTTAGCTAATCCTGGACCCAGTTTTCCAGGAGAGTCAATTTTCATAATTCCCGAGCTCTTTGACATTATGTACACACCTGCACCAACGAAATAAATAAATTAAGACATAGGCTCCAATAGAATCTGAGGACTAGATATTAAACTAAGGTAAATACATGTACAGTATTTTCATCTCACAAGGCAACAAACTTATGCACACAGTGGAAACACATTGTGAATGTATGCATTTACTTTATTTGAACGACAGAATTTTTTACACACAAATGTAAATAAAACTACACGAAATAAACCACAAAACTAAACCAAGTTTCATTTTCTATGATGCCTATCTGCAAAGACTTGTATATTTGTATAGTGATTATCTCAAATAGTTTAATATAGACAAATTAGAACCTGTGTGTGATTGAGTGTGCTATTAATCTTGCTAAAGGAAAGTGCTGGTTCACTAACTGATACTGAAACTAACCATATAATAGAGCTATGTGTAACCAATATTTCGGCATTTTCAGAGAGTAATATACTTAAATAAGTATTATGTTTAGTTACTATAATGCCTGAGACCTGAGTTATGCTATCTCTCATGGTTCGCTTATTGGCCGCTTCTGATCATCCCAGTGATTTTTTTTACTTTTATCCTACAGCCAATATGACTTTCGCAGCACATACTTCAAGTGAAACCCACGTCGCGTTTGCTTCGTGAGATAAAAGTACTATATGTGTTTACCTGTGCTAAGATTGGGCATATGTTTCGGATCGACTTTGATAACACCCTTGATATTGGGCATTCCCTTTCCGCTGAGACCCAGAGATTTCACGAGCTCAGGATCGAGGGCTGCCTTGGGCGACGACTGCCCGTTCACCACTTTCTTCTCAACTGTAACTGGGTTTTTATTTATTATTCCAATGATGTACTAATAGAATAGACTCAGTTTCTCTCGGAAAACGTTTCAAGTAGAAGTGAGGGAAAATATCGACTATTGTCAATTTGCGTAAGATGATGGATAACAAGCAATAATGGCCACAATTTCGGCGGTGAATAATGAAACAGGGATCATATCGGTTAAATATCTCTATGTATTACGTACATTACATTCACTTTAGTGCTTTGCACTTGTCTAGACTCTGATTTCTACAATCAGAAATTACTCTTTAGTCGAAGAAATTTTAATAATGTGGAAGTACTTTGCTTTCTGATACGTTTTAAAGCTTACACCGTTGACAAATATATATTTTGGTATAGATTTTAATATATCTGTTATATTACGTGTTGGACTTTTTATCTCTATGCCGGGTTAATTTACAAGACGCGATAACAAAGTAGTAAATAGAAAAGAGGATGGTTTCCTTACATTTGGTGTCACCGTCGGAGTAATCTTCGTCATCACTGGACATTTCCTTCTTGATCTTCTTGGGCAAGGGTTCCCCCTCCTCAGCGCCGCACCAAGCCTTCACCTGGTCCAACGCTTTCACCTTGCTCGTGCGTTGTAGACGCCTGTGTAATGTGAACATAGTGGAATGTTAACATTTCAAATATTCTAATCAAACAATTATATGTCATCTCTCTCTAAGTTAGGGTTCTGAAAGGATAACTTACAGGTTCTTTCTTTAACAGGATCTCCCAGATTTAGATGATGATAATACAACTTGTAAGAGGTTACTCAAGACTACTTAGAGCTTGGAGGTTTTGACAGACATTGTTGAGGGCTTAAATCAATAGAAATATTTTACCCTGAAGGAGTCAATGCTGGTGTTTCAGGCTTCTTCGGCGCCTGTTTGATGACTTGCGGTGTTGATGTGTTTAGATGTTTCACCTGAGGAGAGATATCATTTGTATAAAAATAGTAATCAGAACCTGCCTGTATTTATCTATATATGGGCTCTTGTGAAACAAATAACATGTAAGTAACCTGAACTGGATGTTGTTGCTGTTGCTGCTGTGCCCTCAACGCCTTGAGCTCCTTCTGCCGCGCGAGCTGCTTCTCGAACGCTTCTAGCAAGTGCTTGCAAGTCTCCATGTTTTCAATAGGTTCCCAGGTGTTTTGTTCACTGTTTATAGATAATTATGAAGATGATTAATTTATTACTTAACATAACTTTGCTTTATTCTCTTATAATTAACTGGGGGTAAGGAAATGTATATCTCTATCTCTACAATATTTTAAAGCTTGGTACAGATTGCTGAAACACTTAGAAGCACCTTTACATCACAACTCTTTGAGTCATGCAACTTACTGAGGATATAGTGCTATGTAACTTACTGAGGATATAGTGCTACGTAACTTACTGAGGATATGGAGCCATGTAACTTACTGAGGATATCCCTCCCATTTGAGCAGATACTCGTACTGCTTCCGTCGCGGGTTGAATCTCTTGGCGAGGATCTTCTCGACGACGAACTCGCCGCCCTCGGAGTCGCCGGCGCGGTCCGAGCGCCGCGCGATGCGCTCCTCGGGCGGGACACGCTCTTGGGCGTTACGGACTGATTCGTTTGGATCGACCTTATGGAAATTTGTATAATAAAGGTGAACATTTCCTAGAGTATGTATTTCAATTCTAATATTATACTATATAGGTGATTTGTTTGCAATTAAGTAAACAAGTATGTATGTTACTCCTCGCAAAAACTATGTGATGAAACTTGGTAAGCAGATAGCTGAAGATCTGGATTAACACATAAGCTACTTTTTACTGCTGCTCCAATGGCAATTTTGTCTTTTTACCTTTCCACTGAATAGTAAATGATCGTTATAGACTGCTTACCTTGATTTTAGGCTGAGCAATGGTTTTAGTTCCAAACGAACTTTTCATATGAGTATCACTCTCCTCTCCTGATGGTTGAGTCTCTTCTTCCTATAAAGCAAGATAACAATTAGTAAGTAACTAGTAATAAATAAAATATATAAGTCCTAAGGACAAGTTGTTGAAGAGACTTACAGCCTTGACAAATTTTCTGGGTCTCCCTCTTCCTTTCTTAACTTCTGTTGTTGGTGCTTGAACCGGTACCAGTTGATCATCAGTCTTTATTTCCATCTAGAAATGTATCAATATCAACATTTTGGTGTTTACGACAAACTAAATACTACAAGGAAGTTCAATATGAGAAGGATGAAACATAAGGTGACATTAATTTTAAGATCTAGACTTTTGGGGCGTAGAGTTTAGGTACGGTGGCAGAAATTCATAAATATACCTTTTTCTTCTTATTTTTTAATAAAAGTTAAGTAATTGGAGTGTGAAGAAAAGAAATATTTATGACAAATTGATTTACAAAGCTGTTAAATTGTCGAAGTTAATATTCATTTTGGTTTTAATAATTTGACATCTGTAAATCTAGCGCACAAGGTTGCAGGTTTGATTCTCGCCAGGTAATAGTATTTTTGCTGACCATCAATGTTTGTTTCTGGTTGTTGATATTTTCTTTTTGAATAATATGTATGTATTTACAAAAAAAAGTGTAATTATGTAATATATCCATTGTGCTCCTCACCTTGTTCAGGGTGAGGAGATGAGAAGCTATTGCTGACATTTTACTGAAATCACGTTTTATTTTAGCTGGCACGACTAATTTTCACTTTTTCTACGCCTATTTCCGCCATAGTTCACAAGTTTGCCACCAGGTGGGGCGAGTGTCGCGAAATTCCGTTGAGAGCGGTCTCGCCATTTTCTTGTCATTGCGTTGTTGAACATCGCGCTGTCAACACGTTGACTATACTTTGTTCTAATTGGTGGAGTATTTCTGTTGCAGTTTACTTTTACTAAATTGAACTTAGAGGCTGGCAGACACCGGACGGGAGGCGACAGCGACATCGTCGAATACATTGAGATCTGCTTCAACTCGTAGTTCGGACGGTACCGAAAATTCGAAAAGAGTTTCATCAACTCCAACCGAAAATCGGACTGTTCTGAATCGCGCGCACCGAAATTTCTAGAAGAGTTTCAGCAACTCCTATCGAAATCGGACGGTTATGAATCGCGCGGACCGAAATTTCTAGAGGAGTTTCAGCATCTCCTTACGAAAATCGAACGGTTATGAATCTTACGCACATCAAAGATTTTCAGCATCCTATCAAAAATTTGTGTCGCAGAAAAAGGTCACGTGAGTCTAATCATGCTTTTAACTCTTAATTGTTCTAATTATCTTTTACCTTGCATCTGAAAAATGAGATTTTTCTGTTACTACCTACCCTACAACGGAAAAACAATCTGTAGACTCACTAACATACAACTGATAAAAATATGATTTTTCGGGTACCCTACAATTTTTTTAGATTTTTGAAAACCGAGTTTGGATTGGTATTACTGTAATTACGCCGAGTTTTGTTGAGCTTGGAATGAATAACGACTTACGATTTACAAACTCATTTTAACGGTAATTGATTTTGACTGATAAATATTGACAAATATTTTCATGTTTAAAATCAAATAGTACATTATTTTAATCTTCTTGATTCGAAATTGTTTAGCTTTTTAAAATAACCGCCAGGAGGTTATTTAAGCCTACCTTCAACTTTTAAAGCACGAAATCTCTTACGAAATGTTTTGTAAAAATTGAATATTATTTCACGTTGTATCCATATCTTTCGTAAATCTATTTTAATATATCCATCGGAACCTTTAAAGTCCCGACAAAATTCATCGAAAAATTTCACTGGATCCTAGGATCCCGGTTGAAAAATAGCAGTGTTTTTAGTGGTACAAAGACTTATTCGACTTTTCGACTAAAAACCGTTAAACCGATAGCAGTTCCTAAACATTTTTCAAATTAATTATTGTTTTTTTTTACAACCTGGTGACTGGCTAGAAAAAATAGATCTGTCTCAAGCATAGTTCTACGTAAATGTGAGTTAATTAATAGTGTGAATTGTCACAGATGGTATCACAGATGTAGAAGTATCGAATAATTTTGTTTATTACTTCACGATGAGTAATTTTTCACCTAAAAAGCTGTAATACACATTGTGTGAGGATCATCTTATCGACCTCCTTTGGCGATCCTAGGCAGGAGTATATGCTCATATACAATAAATACTGCAAAACATAGCTGCACCTGGAATAGTTTTTAACAATAACATGACCTACGTACTAGATACTATTTTTTAGGAGATATGTAATATTGAGGGTACCTACAACAACTACACTGTCATCTCGAGAGGAGCTTCACCAGCTTTGATCGAGTGTGTGCCTACCGCAGAGGAAAGCACTTATATTTCGAGAGTTTCAGCAACCGTTTCAGCAGCTTCAATCGAAATATAAAACAACATTGCCGACCACAAAGATCTCATTCGAGAGGAATTAAATCAGGTTTCAAAGGCTTCTAATGAAGCATACCTTGTGCTTCACGATCGAGAGGACAACCGAGGCAGAGTGTGTCAGAGTATATATCCGAGGCAGAAGCATCCTTTTTGTACACAACTATCACACAATACATGTGGAAAAACTGTAAGTACAGTTTTCTATAATCATCTTCCTTCTGTACGGTATCTTTTATGATAAAAGCCCCAACTGTGCCCTAGTTACAGTTGGGAAGCACTGATGGACCAATGTCAGTTGGGAGTATGGAAAGCTACAAAAAAAATAAAAAAAATACATTTTAGCTTACAATAACAGCATATAGCTGTCATAGCTTGCATTCGAGGCAATAGGTTTCTATTTATTCTCGTTAATTGTCTTACACTGCCTATGAAACACTTAAATTCCTGTAAAACGAACGAGAAACGAGATTTAAAAAGTGAATACACAAAGCTCGCCTACTTTTGTCACTTATTTATTGCACCTAGAGTTGTTTTAACGTCTTGGTTAATTCAACTACATTGACAAACCGTCTCGCGTCAAGGAAAACCGCAGAGACGATTGTAAAATTTATTCCATATTTTGTCTAGCAACAAAACATATAGGCTAGGTATATTCTGATCGAAACAACCACGCGTACCCCTACGTGACGTTGGATATCAGAATTGGAGCTGCCCACTATTATAGCGCCTTCAGCAGGCGGTGGCTCAAGCAACGCTCGCTGGTGAATATTATTTTTGTTCCTTTGTTACTCATTCTTCGTGACGTCGGATGTCTGACATAGCTGCCGAATATCACAATGCCTTCAGCAGGCGGTGGCTCAAGCAACGCTCGCTGGAGAATATTACTTTTTTTTTTCCCTTGTTACTCATTCTTCGTAACGTCGGATGTCAGACGGAGCTGCCGAATATCACAATGCCTTCAGCAGGCGGTGGCTGTACGAACTTCGGTAAATATTTTCTTCCCAAACCCCGCGAACGTCATTCATCCTTCGAGTTCTGATTTATCTGCTTGGCTATTTAGCTGCAGCATCTGGTAGCGCCTCAGTGCTTCAAAGCTTTTGAAGAGTCGATCTCGAGAGCAGAGCCCTCAGACGGCCATGCGAGATTTCAAACCTTAACGGGACGCTCTGATCAACAACGACTTACCTTATACTTTCTTAGATTCCTGTTGGAATTTTGACGGATTGTCAGTGGGATTTTATCTTAAACGGTTACACAACCGGCTTACCGCACTTTTTCTTAAAGAATGACGTAAGTTTTTTAAGCTTCTTTTAACGTGTTGGGTAATATACGACACGTGTCATATTTGAAGCCCGAAATAATAGGTCTGGTTAAACTTTTAGCCGATTTAGACTTTGGACATCTACCACTTGTAGAAAATATATATTTGATATATTTGTGCGATTGATACTAGACTCAATCGCTGGAACCCAATGATTAGACATCTTGGGATCTTCTGGTGATTATAAATTAGCAATTAACTTCCCTTTTTCCTTTAGAAACGCGTTCCTCGCGAAACTTCTTTATAGAAAAATATTTTTTCATAGATAGACGAAACAGACTTGTTTTTGTACGTCAAGAAAACAAAAAATGGAGGGGGCAAAATCACAACTGCACGCAACGATTCGCTTGCTAATTCTTCACCAGACTGCACGACAATTATTAATGTTGTCCAAAGAACCCGTTTTGTCAACAGTGTAGAAATTGGGATGTTTCTAAAATCGAATCGCACTAGGGTTTCCATGTGGATCCATTTCGTCTAATATAACTTTTAACTCCCAGGAAGGCGATTGCGACTGCGTGTTAATCGACATACCCATGTAAAGTCTTGTGTGCTGTGCACTCAACAGTGCTAGACTTGTCGCGGGAAAGATGAATAACAATTATCATGGGTTAGTGGACAATTCACACATGCAATTCTGTGCGAATTATTCCCCAAATATATCCGATTTATTTACAGAAGTATTTATAAAAATAAAAAATAAAGGTGCTTCTAGGTTGGTCATTGGGTAAGATTTACTAAGAATGATTCTGCAGGTAGGTTATACACCGCACCGCAAGGCACCGCAGAAGTACCTAGATGTTCCGCGATAACATAATTCAATTGGTAATGTAAAGTTCCAATATTTGTCTATCAAATGGAAATTGAATGACTGCTGCTTTTCTTTATTATTTATTACTCAATCAATTTTATAGTCAAATAGATACTTGTCGTAAAGTATTAGCTAATGTTAATGCATTATTTTTTCCTTACGTTTACATCGATGCAAAGATTTAATATCATTTATCATCTAATAATTCATGTTGAAATATTATAGCATTATCTATTCTATACAATAAATGCTACAGTACTGGGTCTTGCTAGAAAGATTGATAATAATTATATTTATTTATAATGTAACTATTGGCTTGCTTGGTCATGTCTATCTAATTTTAAACAGTTTTTATCAATACATATAATTGAGTATTAGATTACCTATTGGAAAGGTACTAATAGCATAATGTATTGTAACTATTTTTAGCTTACAAAAACTTGGATAAGACATAAAATATCGATTTTTAGCCAACTACATCAGTATTGTTATATATTTATTGTTTGCCTAATATAACTACCCACCAGGTGATACCAGACACTTCTCATCTCCTCACCCTGAACAAGGTGAGGAGCACAATGAAACGGTTTTACCTTACCAATAAAACCAGCATTGTGCTCCGAGCCTTGTTCAGGGTGATTTAGATTGCTACCTGGTGAGAATCAATGACAAGAAAATGGCGAGACCGCTCTCAACGGAATTTCGCGACACTCGCCCCACCTGGTGGCAAACTTGTGAACTATGGCGGAAATAGGCGTAGAAAAAGTGAAAATTAGTCGTGCCAGCTAAAATAAAACGTGTTTTCAGTAAAATGTCAGCAATAGCTTCTCATCTCCTCACCCTGAACAAGGTGAGGAGCACAATGCTGGTTTTATTGGTAAGGTAAAACCGTTTCATTGTCAAGTACTCATAGTACAACCCTAGTAGCTTGGGGCTAGATGGCGCTGTGATGTACTTAGAATTGATACAATTAAATTGACAATAGATTAATGAAATATACTTACGACTTTAGCATGAGCAAACTTAGAGAGTGCCTGTACATTGGCGCCAGCGGTGATCCACGCTGTGCGCTGAGACTCGGCCATGCGACACCACTGCTGGTACAGCTTCCAGCTGTTGTCGTTGGAGACTGTGGACACGTCGCGGGCTGATGAACACTTCCACAGGAGAAATGCCCATACTTGTGCTTTTGATTCATTCTAAAATAGGAATTCCAAAGTGTAAAACTGGAAGTGCTTTTGGAATGCACTAGTGGGAATTAGTCTCGGAACAATTATTGGTCATGTAACCAGCTATATTTTCGTTATTGGAAGAACTGGGCTAGTTCTACCATAGAGAAAAAAGGGCTCAAACTGCAGGGTGCAGCTAATTAATTACAATTATAATTATTTTTGATTTAATTTTTATGTATGTATGTGTGTGTTAATTACAATCTGAAAGTCTACCTGAGTTATTGACCTACCAAACTACCTGTTACAATCTAATCCCTAAACTGAAGAATCAATTTTGTAGTAGAGATAGATGGGATCTTAGAGGAAGATAAAATAGCCTACTTTCTTTAATGCAGGACTGTTTGAAACTTTCTTTTTCTTTAATGGAATACAATAAGTACCAACTAGAGATGGGCCGACTAGTCGCCGACTAGTCGGGAAAGCCGACTAGTCGGCAGTTCAACCAACTAGTCGGCATATGCCGACTAGTCGTCAACTAACAATTATACCAATATTTATTGAATTAGTAGTACAGTTTAGAGGGTGGCTAGTCAGAAAAACGTTAACAAAACACGTCATAGCTTACATACATCATCTAAACATCTAAAAAGTCATAACTATGCCTCAGCTCCATTTTTTTTTTCAAACTTTTATTTTTATTTCAACCATTTTTTGGAAGTAACGCTACAGCTTTCGAAGTGCAAACTTATCCAAAAATAGCAACAATCGCCGAGTAATCATGATTAACCCAAATATCTTGGAATTATAATGATCTGCATTGCCGACTAGTCGGCTAGTCTGCAGAAGCCCTAGTCGGCCCATCTCTAGTACCAACTAAATGTATAAGGTTAATAATACATACACTATCCCGAACTGGTGACTTTCCCGAGCAGTCTTTAGATTCCTTGTGCTCCTTGAACTCCTCAATAAAGTGAAATGCAGAATGACATTGTCCACATACTAACACGTCTAATGTTGCCATTTGCTCATGAGCATCTAAAAAGTAACATTTAAATTAAATGAAGATTATAGAAATTGTTTTTTTAACCAAAGTAGGTATGTGCACTCCGAAGTTGGTTTGAATATTTTGTACATAACATAAAAATAAATAGGTGCCACTCAGAAACTGGGTGCAAAGAGGTGTGCAAAGAAATACTGGTTCATGAGCATGTATGAAAGTGAACCTAGTTAGAAGAAATATGATTAGGTATGTGTTTGTTTACCTTTCAATGCAGTGGGATTTTTTGTTATCTCTTCAGGGTTACCAACTGGAACCTCTTCAGTGGTTCCCTCCCCTTCTTCGACGGAGGTCATGGTGCCTCACACTACAACATTACAATGCACATTTAAATTATTCCACGGTTTGTAAATAACATAACCTATCAAAGTGTAGGCCGGATTCCCGCCAACTTACATGAATGAACGAGAGCGGACTATCCTCTCCTACACTTTCACACCAGTGTAATAAAATAGCAATCCAAATGGAACAATTTTATGGTACAAATAATATCAAAGCGACACTTCATCAATGAGACTTTACGAAATAAAAATTGTAAGAATTTAAATTTACACCACGGAACTCAGTTTTTATTCCATCCGACAAAACGATGCACAAAAACCACACGAAGTTTTATTTCACAAATTGATTGTATTTTAAGTTTTCGTGGTTGTATTTACATGTAAATGTCACCGCACTTACCAAAACAATTTAATTTTAGAGGAAAAACTAAAAACCAATGAAGTCAATCACACAATAAATCACCACCAAGACAATCCTACTCAAGAATCGGTGAAATAATGAACGAAAAAAACGCTTTGCCGACACGCCAAGTCTGCCCCCTAGTGGAACGCCGATGAAGGCCGTTTTCCTCAACACGATTTAAACTTTTGACCAATCATAGTCTAGGATTTACAATATTCTAACCAATCAAACGTTTTCTTAATTACAATAGAATAGTGGTTACGTAAAACAGATTTGATGTTTTAAGAATGCCGACATTTTTACCGACATGTACTATTTGCCAACGTTTTATGCCGACAAATTAGATCTTTTTCCAATACATTTTTTTTCCACTGTGCTTTTTCATACACATAAAGGTTTTGAATTATGATTGAAAATATATAGTTGACTTTGGTTCGACGCATTTTAATGAATATATACATTTTTAGCCAACTTTAAAAAAGGATGAGGTCCTCAATTCGACCCGTCTAAATATCGTACGTATGTATGTTTGTTTGTTTGTATGTGTTTATGTTCACGCACATAACAGTTCACGCCGCTTATGAATGAAGTTAGATTTCGATCATATTTTTTTTTATTTGGAAAATCGGTGATTATCTGATGACCATTTTTTGAGCAGAACACCATTCCAGAATGGAGTAAATTACTCATTTTTGGACTTCAACCAATATATCTGCTCATAACGAACGAATGATGGAGCACTTGAAACCACCTTCTCATCAGAAAACTTCCGGTTACAATTTTAATGATTTTTAGTGGCATTCGGGTCGAATTGAGAAGCTCGGCCTTTTTTTTAAGTCGGTTAACAATGTATCAATTCATCAAAATGCGTCGAACCAAAGTCAACTAAATATTTTCAACCTACTTACAAAACCTCTATGTGTAGCTGTACTAATCAATGGCTGTAATAAATAAATCATCGATCAACCTCAAGCATCCTTGAATAAAAATCAATCAAGTATGTACCTAAATACCTACGAAAGAAAGCAGCTGCATGCAGTGCAAATGGTTGTTATTGATTTTGTAGCATATTTTCATGGATCTTATTTACTTATATAAAGCGAAAAAACAGTTTTTAATTATCAGATACCGTAATCATATTTAGTTCTTACCAAATATTCTATATAATATGATATATTATCATAGGTTTCATTTGTTTAATATTGTATAAAAATATTGTACAGAACCACAACCAGCAATTTTATTATTGTAGCAAGGGTGGCGAAAGGATCTCTAAAAAAAACAGGAAAGAGACAGCCACAGATAACTTTCACTCACTCATTGTTCACATTTAGTTAATTCCTCCTTCGAATGTGCTATCCTTTTTTGTCACGAACAGAAATATATTTCATGTCTCTTTCATATGTAGCAAATGTATAATATTTTATCTGTGGAATCATGGTGGAATCTGCTGCTGTCAATCGGCCGCGATCTTCTTTGCGCGAGACGCTTTTATTCGCGCCGCGTTAATTTAGTTTTACGTATTATTTCTTTAGAATAAGTATTCGGACACGTAAGTTATCATAAAAATGTTACAACGATTGTCATACGTAATATTTTGGGTGTAATTTGTAAATCAATTTGCAGAAAATGTCGGGAATTGCGAGTGCACGTTTAGCGGAAGAAAGAAAAGCTTGGCGCAAGGACCATCCCTTTGTAAGTGGACGATACTTGTGATTAGTGTTCTGTATTTACTATAAAATTGCTAAGATTGTGTTTGATTTAGGGGTTCGTGGCGCGACCTATGAAGAATCCTGATGGGTCCTTGAATTTGATGACATGGGAGTGCGCGATACCTGGCAAAAAAGGGGTTAGTATTCAGAAAGATGTATATTTTTTTATAGGTAACCATTTTATTATTGGCAGTACCCTACTTTTAACCCCATAGGAAAATTACAATAAACAGTAGCCCATTTTCTTTACTAAAATTGAATGAATCATGAAAAATCTGATATCAATCAGGGTTTTACTATTGGTTCAGTAACTCCTGGAATTGTACAGGCCAGACTACCTTTTTCAATATTATATATATTTGTTTTCTTCACAACAATTGTTGTTTTCAGACTCCCTGGGAAGGTGGACTCTACAAATTGAGAATGATCTTCAAAGATGACTACCCTTCCAGCCCTCCAAAATGTAAATTTGAGCCACCACTTTTCCACCCCAACGTGTACCCATCAGGCACAGTATGTCTGTCTTTACTGGATGAGGAAAAGGATTGGCGTCCCGCCATTACAATCAAGCAGATCCTTCTTGGTATCCAAGACTTGCTAAATGAGCCAAATGTCAAGGATCCTGCTCAGGCTGAGGCTTACACCATCTATTGGTGAGTGACCACTTATTTATCAATATGGCTACTAATTCAATTGTATACAGAGAAGTAGAGAGAGAGAGATCATATACAGAGAAGTTTAAAAATCCCAAGTTAACTATAAAACATGCAAAACACCCAAACTCAAGTTTGTTGTATCATTCAATGTATATCAACAATTAGTAATCATTTTCATCTAAAATATAACATAACTACCCAGACATATGTTTACAAACCTAACCCAGTAAGCACCTACTAGACTTTGTGGCACAGCTGTGATCAGAGATGATTCAAATGTGTTTCACATTGTCGTATTTCACTGATAATATCAAATATTCCGAGGGTGAGATATACATTCCTTAGCTACAGAGCAAGTCTCCCCTATAAACGTCTCTGAGTATGCCCATTAGCTCCTCATCAGTTTCTTAGTTTGGCCTTCCACCAGCAATATATATTGTTATCAATAAAAATATTGTTATTATTATTTTCAGTCAAAACCGACTAGAATATGATAAAAGAGTTCGAGCTCAGGCACGTGCCATGGCTGCCACAGAGTAAGATGCAGAGAGGAATAATTTCAGCTATGAAGAATCTAATCACAGTGTCTAACTACAAGATGATAAATTACACCAGTGCAGACTAGGCAGTAAACCATTCCAGCATCCATATTCTGTGTCAAAAGCACTTTTATCTAAGTAAAACATTTATTCTGTGTGGCTGAATAAACTTAGTTATAAGTAACATTGAGGAAATCACTAAAGCTGGTTCTCTTTAGTGATTCTTTTAATGAGTTCTATTGATATAAATTAGACTTCAATATATAGGTATGCCAGTTTCTCTGCTTTCTCATAAATCAACTAGACTTAATTGTATTGTAAGAATTTATTTATTTTTAAAAATATCAGCATTTGTGATACAGTATTGGTCTTTCTGATATAACAGTATGATGTAAAAACAGTGAAACTCAAATTCTACTGTCTAAAATCTCTTTGAGTAATATGTATTGAGATCTAATAATACTACCTTATACTTAATTTTAAAATATTTTTGTATCTTATGTTAGTGGTATTGAACAATAAATTACTAAAGAAACAAGTGTTTTATTTCGGAGGCCATTGGCCTGACCGTGGGACAAAATAGGCTAAAATACTGGAGGGTTACTGCGGTTCGTTTCGATCGACATCGATACTGTCATACGATGATTCTACTGTCACATTCTGATAGTAGGGTGACAGTAGAACCATCGTTATGACAGTATCGTTGTCGTATCGAAACGAACCGAAGTAACCCTCCAGAAATCTTTATTTGGAGCTTTTTTTTTTAAAGCATTTCTTCAAAAGCACTCTATTTTATTGTATGTTTTCCGACTTAGCATTATCTTCAGGTATACGCATGCGTATGAGATCAAATACGGAACCCTAAAAAATCTAAGAAACTGAAAGATTGTTTTGAATGTTCTTCTTACCCTCTCGCAGATCTTTTTTGCCTGACGCTGAATCTAAGCCGTCAAATGCCAAACTCCGAGTCCGTCAACGTCAAATTAAGAAAAGAAGTGGTAGTGTTGCCAAATGTGTATTTGTTTCTAATGAAGACCGTTCAAAATGGACCTTTGTTCCACAGATATCATATTCGGACCTTCAAACAATTTATTACGCGAACTTATTTCACCAGATGTCGTTACTTGTCTCGAATATCCATAAATCTGAAGTTGTAAAACCAATAAATGGCTACAGAATTCCACGTATCGGTCCAGAATTTATAAAGAAAATAATTATTTCAACTAATAAGATTTATTGACCGCAAGATGACTTGATTAGCTGCCATATTATTGGTATACCAATTCAGATTTATCTATATTCAAGACAAGTAACGACATCTTGTGGTGTTTTGTGTTAACACTTGACTCCCAAATGTGAAACTTCAACATCCAATATCTTTTAACTTATCAAGAGTAGGACGAAAATACTAACACCATGGCTTTAGTTCGCTTAGATCAAATGAATAATCCATGTCTCGTCACGTCACGTCTCACAAAAAATAAAATTAAGGTACATCTAACCCCCAGGTAAAATCCCCTAAGGAAAAACGCCGATCTTCTTTTGTTACAAACCAAGTTTAGATTTTGAATTCGTTGAACGTGGAAAAGTTCTTACTCTCATTTAAATTATGTAGGTCACGGTATAATTTAGATTATTCACTGAACGGATCAAAATACATTTATTTTTGGGAAATATTACGAAGTAATTATGTCCGACTATAATATCTATAAACTTAGACCATTTTGATCGAGGAAATAAAAATGTGACTTTTTGTTTTTTTGTGATGTTAACACCATTGTTGTGTTTTCATTTCATTATTTTTGGGTTAAGAGAGGTTTTTACTTATTTTATTAATTCCAATGATATATGTATTAATTCTTATATTATAATTCTAAGAACATTAGTGAGTTGTAACCGTGGCTTGTGAATTAACAATAGCTATCAGCCAATAAATCTGGTTTGTGACTACTTGAAAAATCAGAGGTTAATAGTGTCGGGCTTCTGATTTATATTATCCACCTAAAACGTAACCATGGCTGATGATGAGCAAGATCCAAAGGAATATCGGTGGGAAACGGGTTATGAAAAAACCTGGTAAGTACTCAACATATTACTATGATTCTATTCTCTGTTTCTAGAGAGTACTGTACTGGTTAGTAGGTTAACAGTTCACAGGTTCGAATAACTGTTCTCCTCTGCTCCAGGCAAGGTTTTGTTGACAAACATCTTCTTTTATACATTTAGGGAAGCTATAAAAGAAGATGAAGATGGCTTGGTGGAAGGCCTTGTGGCTGAGTTTGCTCAGAAAGCTGCTCGGAAGGGCGTGGCTCCGCGCCGCGGGCCGGTGCGTCTTGGGATGATGCGGCATCTACTGGTCGCCGTCGACTGTTCCGAGGCCATGAACTCTCAAGACTTGAAACCTACACGATTCCTTTGCACCTTGAAAGTATGTCAGTTCATTTACATTTTATTTATTATAAGCTGCGCCCACGGGCTATACCCACGTAAGTTCTGGTCCCGTGGGAATATTGCCTTTGTGTTAATCAAGATCTCCAGCTATCTGCATACCAAGTTTTATCGCAATCGGCTCAGTAGTTTTTGCATGAAGGAGTAACAAACATACTTGTTTCCTTACTTAAACACTAACTTTCAAATTTATAATATCAGTACAATAGAAAATATAGGGGTTTAATTTCTGTTGTATAAAATGAATCTGATCATTGAGTAGATGTTTTCACTGGAGAACACCCTTAGCATGACAATAACTGCATTCAACACACTTGCTTATAAAACAAAGCTTATCGCAAATGGTTCATCTACGAAGAAAAAAGTGTTGTATTTCAATATTCTTTGGGGTTATTAGTAAAAGTCTCCTTCTGTGGAAATCATTCTATTTAGGGTTCCGTACCCAAAGGGTAAAAACGGGACCCTATTACTGAGACTTCGCTGTCTGTCCGTCCATCCGTCCGTCTGTCCGTCTGTCACCAGGCTGTATCTCATGAACCGTAATAGCTAGAAGGTTGAAATTTTCACAGAAGATGTATTTCGGTAGCCGCTACAACAACAAATACTTAAAACAAAATAAAACAATTATTTAAAAGGGGCTCCCATACAACAAACGTGTTTAAAAAACTACAAGGGAATTCTAGTACGATGTGAGGTCGCTTCTGATTGGTTGAGTCAAATCGAGCTGGTCATGGAATTCAAAATGGCTGCCCTATCTGTCAAATATACAAGTCTGCCTTCACTGACCAAAGAGTTTCTTATAAGTTTCAGATTTTCTTTGAATCAAAGTTGTTGTTAACCATTTTAGGGTTCCGTCCCCAATTGCGATAGTGGTACGGAACCCTTCGTGAGCGAGTTTCGCACTTGTCTGGGTTTTTTTATTTATACTCTTCTTTTGTTTAAATTTTTATGTTCTAGGTAAAATTGTGTTTCCTTTACAGTTACTAGAAAAGTTTGTTGAAGAGTTCTTTGATCAGAACCCTCTCAGTCAGTTGGGTATTGTTGCAATGAAGAACAAGAGAGCAGAAAAAATAACAGAACTATCGGGAAATGTGAGGAAACATATTAAAGCTGTGCAGGGGTAAGGAATCTCACTAATATTCTACAATTTTTTTAAAGAAATATGACGGAAATTCAATTTAAAATTAGCATTTTAACTTTTAGAAATAAAAAGCATGTTTTTCTTATTATGTACCTAATGTTATTTATCCCATACAACTAGGGCATGAATCCCGGGATCCCGGGATATCGTAATCCCGGGATCTCGGACGCAAAAGTTCGATATTATAATCCCGGGATTGAGTGATCCGATATCGAGATTTGAGCAATTTACTATTTGGGTATAAATTAAGGTTATTAGCTATATTTTTCCTCATGGAATGATTGAATGGAATTATTAAAATTAAACCCAAATTAGTCTACCCCTGAGGAAGAGATCTGTAAAGATTTAGAAGCGTAGGGAATTGGTAAAATGTTTAAAACAATAAAAGTAACGTGATTCATTGCAATTTTTAAGACAAGTATTTTTTACACAAGCTCGCATGCAAAAACTTTCTGCCAACATCATTTTAGTGGTGCGCCCGACACTTTCGGGTTTAGGCTATTTGTCCGCCATATTTCCAAAATGATGGGGTGGACGGCCCTCGGGGTAACTTATTTACGTAATGAAACCACTAGAATCTTAAATATATTAAATATTTTATATTTAACACATTTTTATTGTATTAAATTCGCTTTTTTAACGATATCTAAAATCCCAGTATCAATCCCGGGATCCCGGGATTGAGCTCTTAATATCGATATCGCCCCGAGATTGAAAACCTTCCGATATTGCATGCCCTACATACAACTCATTAAATATTTGTGTGGTATCTGCAAAGACAAGGCAATTTATTTTTCAAATAAAATATGTTCAGTTGAACCACAGTACAACAATTATTCCTTGGTTTAGATATAAGTAGAACAATGTATTTTTCATCCCATCTATTCGAAAAGTGTCGCTTTGGTCCTCTATAAGTGCGACCAAAGTAGTTCTTTTCTGTTAAGAGATAAACAGGCGGGAGCAAAGTAAAACAGCCGGGAGCAAAATAAAATAGGCGGGAGCAAAATATAATAGGCGGGAGCAAAGTAAATTTGAATTTGGAACATTATGTATCATTCATAGAAATCAAACGTAAATTATATGAATTACTGGCTGATATGTGTTGAGTCACCGTAACACAAGCTTAGTCGCTTACCACGGGGCTAGATGGCGCTGTGTGTTGTTCACAGAATTTATTTATTTTATTAGTTTCATTAGTGTCATTAGTTTCATTTGCTTCATTAGTTACATTTGTTTTATTAGTTTCATAAGGTTCATTAGTTTCATTAGTTTCATTAGGTTCATTAGTTTCATTAGTTTCATGAGTTTCATTAGTTTCGTTAGTTTCGTTAGTTTCGTTTGTTTCGTTTGTTTCGTTTGTTTCGTTTGTTTCGTTTGTTTCGTTAGTTTCGTTAGTTTCGTTAGTTTCGTTAGTATCATTAGTTTCATTAGTTTCATTAGTTTCATTTGTTTCATGAGTTTCATTAGTTTCATTAGTTTCATGAGTTTCATGAGTTTCATTAGTTCATTAGTTTCTTTAGTTTCGTTAGTTTCATTAGTTTCATTAGTTTCATTAGGATCATTAGTTTCATTAGTTTCATTAGTTTCATGAGTTTCATGAGTTTCATTTGTTTCATTAGTTCATTAGTTTCATTTGTTTCATTAGTTTCATTAGTTTTATTAGTTTCATTAGTTTCATTAGTTTCATTAGTTGCATAAGTTTCATTAGTTTCATTTGTTTCATGAGTTTCATTAGTTCATTAGTTTCTTTAGTTTCGTTAGTTTCATTAGTTTCGTTAGTTTCGTTAATTTCATTAGTTTCATTTGTTTTATTTATTTTGCTTATTTTTTTAGTATTTATATGAAATTTTCACAGATGATGTATTTCTGTAGCCGCTATAACAACCAACAAATATTTATAGAGGGCTTCTGTATAATAAAATAAACGTGATATTAAAATTTTATACCCAACATTTTTGTTTAAGTAAATAGGTATATTCACGAATTACGTAACACCATATCTTATTTATTTCTCATAGAAAGGGGATGAAAAGTAGAGTATATGACTCGAGAGCAAATTATTTTTGCCTCGGGCGATGTATACTTTGAATCCCTCGCTGCGCTCAGAATTCTACGTTAGAATCCCTCGCTACGCTCAGGATTCTATTCTAGAATTCCTCGCTTTGCTCGTGATTCAAAGTAACGCCCTCGCCGTAAAAATACTATTTTGCTCCCTTGTTATACAATCTACTATTTCACCTCACAACCTCGGAAAGGATCGTTTTGTACGCTGATTTCTGCGTGCAAAATCGCATTTTGCGCCCTAGCGTAGAAAGAGATTTTAAAATTCGAATCTGTCTTCTCGATACTTTTATATAGAGCAAGTCCTTTGAAAATGCGCTAACCGAAACCTCATTTCTTTTTTTTTGTTCATGGCATTAAACCACGAAGTATTGTTGCACATTGCCAATGTAGTATTTATTGTTTATTATCATTAGTATCAAGCAAGTTTTTTCATGAATTATTCAATTTAGAGATTGTTTGCTTATTTTTATTATTTACGGTAAGCGATAAGCGGTATATAATGCCGAATTGAGTTTTCTACCGGAAAAATGCACCTAGCGTTTTCCTCGCTGTAGTGAGGTGAAAAATTGTGTGTTTCACTCGGCAGCAAAGTTTTTTGCATCTCGTACCTTTGAAATCTTCGCAACGCTCAGCATTCTATATTAGAACCACTCGCTTGCGCTCGTGGTTCAATCCTAGAATGCTTCGCTAGCTCAGGTTTCAATACAAGTACTCGCTGCAAAAATCAACTTTGCAGCCTTGCATAACAAATAACTATTGTTTCAGTTTGTCAAATCTAACCTTGACAGGTGAACCATCTTTACAAAACACATTGGAGATAGCTGGTAGAGTGTTGAGACCTCTCCCTGGACATGCATCAAGAGAATTACTTGTTCTCTTCGCATCACTTACAACTTGTGATCCTAGTGATATTAGCAATACAATACAGGTACTTACAAAACCATTCATAGAATTGTTTTTAAACCACTTTCATCATTATTTTTTCTATTTTCTTTCTTTTTTATTTATGAGTTTCTGTTATAATTAAAACAGGGTTTGAAAACGGATGGTATAAGGTGTTCGGTGATTGGATTAGCTGCAGAAGTGAGAATTTGCAAGAAGTTATGCAAGGACACTGGGGGAGATTATGGCGTAAGTGTTTTTGACAAATTCTGGTGCTTCGGGCAAACCTCCAGCTGAGACACAGAGAGGCAACCTTTTGTGTCGCAGCCCTGCGTTTGATTTCCGCCGGAAAAAAGTATTTTGGCTGGCAATAAATGCTTGTTTCAGTATGTATTTACAAAAAAAGGAATTTATGTAGTATAAATACTATATTCAGTACTACATTAATAATAATAACTATTTATTTCAGAGAACCAAGGCCCAGAAATACATACCCTATAGACTAACAATATTGTATAATAATTGAAATGTGTTAATAAAAGCTTAAGACTATGTTAGTGGTACTTTTTATACATCCATATACTCACCTTTACCACTTAGAATGGGTTAACAACGCGTGTTATCTGCACACTTTACCTCCCACTGTGCAAAATTCCATACTTAAGCGGTGAACGTGTCCACTGCCCAGGTGGTGTTGGACGACGTGCACTACCGCGCGCTGCTGCTGGAGCAGACGCAGCCGCCGGCGCGCGCGCGCTCGCTGGACGCCGGCCTCGTCAAGATGGGCTTCCCGCACTGCACGCCGCTCGAGCCGCACGCGCAAAGTGACCCCTCCACCAATGCAGACCCGCCTATTACCATCTGTATGTGGTGAGTTACTTTAACTTCCTCGGTTACTTTATTTAAGAAACTACCACAAATACGGTTAATAGGTACCTATTTAAAATTAAAATAAGAAACATCATCTAGAAAATGAAACACGGCAGTGGAACAAGATCCAACATGTTTTCATTAGTGGCTGCAACGGTCAACGTATTGGAACATTTATCATTGTTCTAACAAATAGCTTTATAGATAAGATAGATATTCCATCCTATGCGTCCTTACTTGTAAACTACTAATTTTAACAACAACTTAACAAGGTAGATAAAAGTTTTTAAATATTGATTCTTTGTGTATTGCACATGAACAGCTTAATCAAATATAGATAGGACTTCAGAGAAGGACAAACAGTTTTTACCCTATGTCGGGTGTATGGGTGTTTTTACATAAGTCTAGGATCGGAACTTTATTCCCGCTAGTCGTAGAGCTAAAGCTATAAGGATGAACACTAGGCCGGCGGCTTTTGACGTCCGACTACTCAGAGCCTTTTAATCTCAGTACACCGCCGTCATATATGAACGCCGTCTGTTGCAGTGTTTTGCAGTTGCAACCATAATCGCTTGCTATTATTGTTTTTTTTTATCAACTAAAAACCAGTTAATTATCTGTTCTCATCTATTATAATTTCTTTCTGTTACAGCCACTTAGAGGAGGGTGACGGGGAAGGTATAGGCGGCGAGGGTCACCTGTGTCCGCAGTGTCGCAGCAAGTACTGCTCGCTGCCCGCGCAGTGCCGCACCTGTGGACTTACACTGGCTTCCGCGCCACATCTAGCCAGGTATATAATGTTACAGCCACTTAGAGGAGGGTGACGGGGAAGGTATAGGCGGCGAGGGTCACCTGTGTCCGCAGTGTCGCAGCAAGTACTGCTCGCTGCCCGCGCAGTGCCGCACCTGTGGACTTACACTGGCTTCCGCGCCACATCTAGCCAGGTATATAATGTTACAGCCACTTAGAGGAGGGTGACGGGGAAGGTATAGGCGGCGAGGGTCACTTGTGTCCGCAGTGTCGCAGCAAGTACTGCTCGCTGCCCGCGCAGTGCCGCACCTGTGGACTTACACTGGCTTCCGCGCCACATCTAGCCAGGTATATAATGTTACAGCCACTTAGAGGAGGGTGACGGGGAAGGTATAGGCGGCGAGGGTCACCTGTGTCCGCAGTGTCGCAGCAAGTACTGCTCGCTGCCCGCGCAGTGCCGCACCTGTGGACTTACACTGGCTTCCGCGCCACATCTAGCCAGGTATATAATGTTACAGCCACTTAGAGGAGGGTGACGGGGAAGGTATAGGCGGCGAGGGTCACCTGTGTCCGCAGTGTCGCAGCAAGTACTGCTCGCTGCCCGCGCAATGCCGCACCTGTGGACTTACACTGGCTTCCGCGCCACATCTAGCCAGGTATATAATGTTACAGCCACTTAGAGGAGGGTGACGGGGAAGGTATAGGCGGCGAGGGTCACCTGTGTCCGCAGTGTCGCAGCAAGTACTGCTCGCTGCCCGCGCAGTGCCGCACCTGTGGACTTACACTGGCTTCCGCGCCACATCTAGCCAGGTATATAATGTTACAGCCACTTAGAGGAGGGTGACGGGGAAGGTATAGGCGGCGAGGGTCACCTGTGTCCGCAGTGTCGCAGCAAGTACTGCTCGCTGCCCGCGCAGTGCCGCACCTGTGGACTTACACTGGCTTCCGCGCCACATCTAGCCAGGTATATAATGTTACAGCCACTTAGAGGAGGGTGACGGGGAAGGTATAGGCGGCGAGGGTCACCTGTGTCCGCAGTGTCGCAGCAAGTACTGCTCGCTGCCCGCGCAGTGCCGCACCTGTGGACTTACACTGGCTTCCGCGCCACATCTAGCCAGGTATATAATGTTACAGCCACTTAGAGGAGGGTGACGGGGAAGGTATAGGCGGCGAGGGTCACCTGTGTCCGCAGTGTCGCAGCAAGTACTGCTCGCTGCCCGCGCAGTGCCGCACCTGTGGACTTACACTGGCTTCCGCGCCACATCTAGCCAGGTATATAATGTTACAGCCACTTAGAGGAGGGTGACGGGGTATAGGCGGCGAGGTATAGGTAGAGTAGACTTGCTTAGCACCTGTACTGCCCTTACTCACAGCCTAGTGGACCTCCCTCCTAGTAGAGTGGGCTAGTGGACAACCTCTAGCTGAAAGAACTGCCAATATGAACACTCAGTATATCTGGAGTCAACAAGGATGTTTTCCTTCACCACCACTATAACAGCTATATAAGATTGAAGTTTTCATTTTGTACTTCAATAACTAGTACTGCTGGCAGTCAGATGCCATATCTACGTTTGCGACCAGCGTATATTAATTAAAGACATTTTAAATCAAAATACTGTTATGTAAAGTGTTTTGATGGATTTCAGATCATATCACCACTTGTTTCCTGTCGAACCGTACGAAGAGCTGAAAAACGAAGGTCAAGCGCAGTACTGCTTCTCCTGCTTAAGAAATTTCAGTGACGTCGACAAACAGGTCAGTAAAATGCTGTATTATAATATGGTGTATATGTTACAGGCAAAACTCGATTTTTTTTCCAATACGCTCAGGGAAAACTAGTTTTGGTTTTACCGACACGCTCAGTGAAAACCAGAAATTTATCAACTTTGCTTTTCTGTCCCAAAAACGACATCGGGGTGATAGGTGCGAGTTCAAAAGTCTTAAATATCGCAGCACAACAACTAAAATCCTAATAAACTTTGCTTACGTAAACAATACATACTTACGTCGCTGGCTTAACGATTTTAAGTGGATATTGGCTTACATATATTACGTAAGCAAAGCATACTTAAGTATTAGTACAAGGTTTTCCAAAATATTCATTCGAAATGAAATAAAACGGAGAATCATTTTTTTTCTCCGTTTTATTTGAATGTGAAAAAAAAAATCGAATAATATCGATATTAAGGTAGAAAACTAAATTTTTCATAATTTATTTTGGTATTAAGTTTGTATGGAAATGGTAAGAGTCGCCACGTCCTTAAAGTATTACGTAAGCAAATTTGAAGCCACGTCAAAGCACCTTCTTGCCAGTGGCTAGTGACCAAAGTAAAGGCGATCTTTGTTTGCTCGTTCTGCCGTGTATATTGACGTTCTTGTTATATATCCGGTCCAGATATACCGGTGCCGGCGCTGCCGCGAGCACTACTGCTGGCAGTGCGAGGCGGTGGTGGGCGGCACGCTGCACGTGTGTCCCGGCTGCGCCGCGCGCCCGCATCTCTACCAGCGGCTGCCGGAACACTCGTGACTCTATGCTTTATAACGCTCATTAGGTACTTTGGTTAAATTAAGTATTCAAATATACGGTATTCCCTTTTTTTGTGAAATAGCAATGAGGATTTTGAGATTTTATTTCATTACTCAACCATTTTAACCAGAACTGTAGCCCTCGGTTTCTTAAGTTTTTTAACGAGCGTTAAGCTGGGGTCCCATTGGGCAAGTCTTGCATGCAACGTGTGCTAAAATACCGCATACGTGATGTCACACTTGCGGTTCAAGTTGTTAGGGCAACTTCCATATTCAAATTTACCTTGTTATCAAGTAGTTCTACTTGTATGCCAGTTGCATCCAATTTGAAATATGACGTATTTTCTCGCAGTGTTGCGCCGCCGTTTTGGACACTTTCAAAAATAGTTTCAGGACTTTTTGACTGACGGCATAGTGAAATTCTATATATACAGGGTGTCCGGAGACCAGTGATTGTCCCTGCACGGGCGGTTGGCGGGGAAGGGTTGGCTGCCCAGAATACGTTTTTTTTTCTATCTCAAACGGTTCGAGCTGTACGTCACTTTTTAGTAAAAATTGAAAAATTTCTACTTTTTTGGACATTTCGGGGCTTCACGTCCACAGATTAAGCGATAGCATTGTTTTTGGTTTTATTCAAAGTTTAACTGAATTGAACTGCCACAAACAATAATATTGATTGATTGGACTACCACAGACAATATTATTCTTGAATAAAAAATCCCGCGTCATTCGTACGGACGGACAGTCGAAGTTTGACGGTTTGGCGGGAGCTATTTTTTCCAAGTATGTATCTATGGAAAACGAAACATTGCGTGGAGTGAGTGGAACAGAGATCGAGAACGAGCGAGTCAACTTACTCAATTCAGTTGAAATCGCATAATAGAATCGAGTAAGCAGTACGGAATCGAGTCCCGGACTCGAGTCCCAGAATCGAGTCCCGAATTCTAGTCCCAGAATCGAGTCCGGTACTCGAGTACGCCGGACTCGAGTCCCGGACTCGAGTCTGCGGACTCGAGTCAAAATAAATTTGGACTCGAGTAAGCGAGTCCACCGAAAGAATCGAGTCTGACTCGAGTCAAGCCATACTCGGCACATCACTAATTCTAGGCAGCCAACCCTTCCCCGCCAACCGCCCGTGCAGGGACATCCACTGGTCTCCGGACACCCTGTATACAGGTGGTCCAACTAGTGACGTCAATAAACTTTTTTTAGATTCCTCACACGTGGGGGTATCCGAAAATACCCCATGTATGTTCTGCGATTTTTTGTAGTTTAGGAGTTATGGCCTTTTTTCTCATTTTCTACTAAAATGCGACCACTGAGACCTATTTGGTTATACTAACTGCAATAATTTAGATAATTGCCTGATTTCTTTTCAAATGTGGAGCTGAATAATAGGGCCATGTTACCTGTTACAAAAAAAGGCGTAACACTAACCAAACTGTTACAATTAAAAAAACTATTCATAAAGAGAGTGTAGACAAAACGCTATAAACACTTTAACGAGCAATTAAAAGAAAAACTCGCCCAATATTTTTTTTCCAAACTAACTTCAAAAACTTCCTTACTTCATTAGCTATCTACCCTATCATTTTTATTGGTCTATCATTACAGGATCATAGCAAAAAATTTATTTAAAAATTCTTTGGTCGAAAATTCTCTCACTCATCCCTATTACTAAGACTTCGCTGTCTGACCATCTGGCACCGGGCTGTATCTCATAAACCGTGATAGCTAGACAGTTGAAATTTTTACAGAGGATGTATTTTATTACTACTACTGTTACTGTAGCCGCAAATATTTAAGGGAAGTCCCATACAAATAACGTGATTTTTGACATAAAAACGCAACGATACCACGATGTATTTTACCACTAGCGCCATCTAGTGATGGTTTTTGTCTTCCACAAAAAAACTTCCACACAAATCTTAATTAAGATTTGTACAAATAAACGTATTAAATAAGAACAAATATGTTTTTTATGTTACTAGATTAGGCCGGAAGTTTCCCTTCAGGTTTAAGTAAGATGAGTGAGAGAATTTTCGACCAAGGAATATTAAAATAAAATTTTTGATATGATGCTGTAATGATAGACCAATAAAAATGATAGGGTAGATAGCTAATGAAGTAAGGAAGTTTTTGAAGTTAGTTTGGAAAAAAAATAATGGGCGAGTTTTTCTTTTTTTAATTGCTCTTTAAAGTGTTTATAGCGTTTTGTCTACGCTCTCTTTATGGAATACTTTTTTTATTTGTAACAGTTTGTTTTGTGTTACGCCTTATTTTTATAACAGGTAACATGGCCCTATTATTCAGCTCCACATTTGAAAAGAAATCAGCCAATTATCTAAATTATTACAGTTAGTATAACCAAATAGGTCTCAGTGGTCGAATTTTAGTAGAAAATGAGATAAAACGCCATAACTCATAAACTACAAAAAATCGCAGAACATACATGGGGTATTTTCGGATACCCCCAGGTGTGAGGAATCTAAAAAAAATTTATTGACGTCACTAGTTGGACCACCCTGTATATATATTGTTGTACCAGTTGTTAACTTTAACGATCGTTTAAAATCCTAACAATTTTATTTTGCCAACTACCAATAAATTGAGACTATTTTATAGGCAAGTGTAACTTTAACCGTAGTTTACCACTGCCAATGTGAACGGTCTTCAAAAATCTTATGACACCCAGGGTAAGTCGTAGCACTAAGCGGATTCGGTCAATTCGGTCATTCCGATACAAAGGCCAGTGCAGCCACTAAGGAAGGCGGATCAGAACTCATTTAACTGCCGTCTTCTAACTTCTTACCCAGACATCTTCTATTTGAGCTTGGTACATCTTAGACCGCATTCCGCAAAGAAACCGAAAAAATGAAAAGGGAAAGAGGAAAATGAAAAACAAAACAATTTTTCGATAAATATTCTCCATTTATTTATTTTATCACAATTTGTATTTGATTTTTCTATTCGTAATAGAAAAATATTTGCAGTTATTACTTAAATTAAGTACTTAAATCTATCTGTTTAAATAACACGGTCACGAAAATCACAGTTTAAAATCTCTCATTACTAAACGTACACAGAAAAGGTGGCCGCAAAATAATTATTAAACTTCTAATTCTAGAGATTTATTAATAGTTCTCCACTCTAGAGTTAAAAGTCTAAGTGTAGTTACAGGTTTAACAATAACAATTACATTTTGTGCTTATAGCTAAAGTGTTGCGCAGAAAAAGGACTTTAGCTTAAAATTTTAAACTAAATGTCTCTCATGTATGGCTTGAAGGCTCACTCACAAAATGCATGTTTTTTCGCTACTATCACGGTCGCCTAAGGGGACTATCGGCCGGGTGACCCTCCATTCGATTTTTATGTGTAATTATTTTACAAGAAAACAAAGTCTAAACGTTTTTCAGTTTTTTAATATGTAAATGCAAAAAATGTGTCTTTTTACCCTCGTTATATGGAGAAATCCAATCGACTCGACCGTCGAATAGTCCCCTTTGCACAAAAATTGTATGGAAGGTTGAAAGCGACGATTTTCCATACAATTTTGTATGGTAACGCAAACGTGACAGATGCAGTTAAACTCGCAATTAGGGACGCTGTCTTTATTATTAGTTATAAGTACAAAAATAGAGATGCCATGAGATCTTTTTATTGGAACTGGCAATTTATCTCAAGATATCATAGGTAAATGCAGTACGTCAGTATATAACTTGTCTTTTACCTAAAACTACTATATTTTAATACATGTATTATTATTGTATATAAATTGTACCACAAATATAGCAATAAATATAACAGTGTCAACAATTTTATTATAAGTACAGCTAACTATAAAATGCAACACAAGTTTATTTTATAAGTGTAATATTCGAACAGTTACTTAACATTGAGTGAGATACGTTTTCTACAAGTAAATAGGTACAAAATACCTGCTTTTTTTACTATACGATTATTGGTTTCATATCACGTACTTTGTATCACATCAAATTCTTAGAGCTTGTTCATACGTAGGTCTTTATTCGAACTTGCGAGCGGGTCACATGAAACGTATGAAGTTGTTTGTGTGCGTCCACATCGAACTATAGCACAATTTTTCACTTGTTGCACACTGTGGGTCGTAAACGTGGGAACAGAGTATTTTGCTCGCTCTTCCACTCATGAGTCCCATAGGGTTCTACGATTTATGACCCGGTGTGGAAATAATAGGAGGTACTACTATAGCTGCGGATTGACCGCGTTCTCGCCAGCGAATTTAGTATGAACAAGTATTCAATACCTAGAATACTTTAAGATCAACTACTACTATACTAATGGTAGTAGTTGATACTTTTGTGGAATAGAACAAGTATTCTATTATATCTATAAGTGCTTAAACTTTAAGTAATTATAGAATAGAATACTTTTTCAAGACGTTGTTAAGTCTTAGATAGCTCACACGCGTTGAGTATCATTCATCTTTTCCCGTGTCACCCATAAAATATTCGATTTCTGGTAATACTGTTCAATTTGTATGAGAGATTTGCCTTTAGTTTCGGGGTAGAGTAAGAATAAAACTATAGTAGCGAGCGCAGCGGACGCTCCAAACAAACCGAAAACACCCGCCATGCCGATAGAATTCTTCATAATGGGGTACAGTTTCGTAAAACCAAACAAAACGGCGTTGAATAAGCAGAAGATATAACCCCCGCAGAGTCCTCGGACTTTAGTGGGGAGTAGTTCACCTATCATGAGCCCAGGAAGTAAAAAGAAGCCTAAGGTATTGAAGGCTACGTAACCTAGTATTAGGGCTGGTGGTGCGATGCCGGAGCCAGGGCCTTGTATGAGCAGGAAGGCTAGAGCGAGCGTGCATACCGCCGTGCCTGCGCCGGAGACCAACACGAGCGCGCGGCGAGTCACGCGCAGCAGGAGAATGCAGGCGAGCACTGTCACGACGAGACGCACCAGTGCGGTCGCGTTCGCTGCCATCTGGAATTATAGTACGTAGATATTGTACTATGATACATACAGTGGCGTTGAGGTAGTCTCAAACTAGTGTAAAGAAATAGTTGAAGCTTAACGTAGAATTTGCACGACGTGATAAGTTGATAACGAATGTGTGTGAATGATGAGTTTAACCACACGATAAAATCAGCAATTTGTCATACTCATATAGGTAGGTACATAGCACTTCAAAAATAAATATTCGCCGAAATTCTCCGGTCTTAGATAACAAGGAATGAGTAATGAAATATTATTTACCAATGTCTTGTATCTACTAGCTATATTATGTATATTTTCAATCCTGTGGCAATATCTTATTAACAAATATATTATTTATCTAAATTAATTTAATTACAAACAAATACCTACCTAACTCTAACATTATATTTTTATGGATTATGATTAGAAATTGCTTATACTTAGTATACTTATAGGTGATTCCTAATCTATCATATATCCTACTGGATATATACCATGGATATCTTTGTTATATTACTATATAACTAAGTTAAAATACTTTAGTAAAAAGTATAATGAACTACCTATCTTTAGTTTGAGTACGGATGAAAAGATATTTTTACCTATTTTACAATCTATTTGGTAAATAAATCAATACACGTAAGGCGTAAACTTGCATCATCATCAATCTTAAACAACCAAAGTAGGTAAATTCAGCTATCACAATATTATTTATTATGATTTGAATATTTCAGAAGCTCTGTGAATTTCATCAGAAATTAAGTATGTATGGTAGGTATATTTTTATTACATTAGCAATGCTTATTCATTCATTTCATTACTCAGTGGTGTATAATCTTGTTTGTGAGGTGTCTGCGACAATACCATTCGACAGTCTATATACCTCCGCTGTAGGTAATGTCCGATTAAATAAATATTAAAAGTAGGTAGGTACTTATGTATGCACTCTATACTCTGCCAAAATTAGTACGACTGCTGGCTTTGTTCCAATTTCAGTTAAATAATTTAAAGCTTAACCGAATAAGATAAAAAAATAGAGAGGTGACCGGCAGCAGTGGCGTAGGATTGTAGGTATTCGTTCCAATTCCAACTGCGTGAAAGTCGTGAGGACTTTGTTCACCTCACGTGGTACTTGGCACTTGGTATGACAATTTGATAAGCTCTCTTTGAGAGCGAATCATCGAATATTGACGTATAATAGATAAATAAATAAGTAGGTAAGTAATGTGGACGATAATATTTGCTGTGTCATGGCAGAGATTGCGGACTGAATTACTAAATGTCATACATTACATACCTAATGGACAGTTTCCGCCGCGATTATTTATTAAATTAGGTAAGTAGGTATATTGTTTATTAGACTATGGCTCGACACGCTATTTTTTCACTAAAAAGTACTTTTTATGTACCTACTTAGGTAGCTGTCAAACCTCTATCTAGATTCTAGATAAAAAAAACTTAAGTTTGTAGGAACCTGCTCTTATTTAAGTACTTATATCTAAACCTAAATATAAAACGTAAGTATCAAAGGTGAAGTTTTATGTTTCCGTTTACAAGAACAAGTTTTTGTTTTGATTAAAATGTTATCAAATAAACAAGTGGTTAAAAAAAAAGTAGGTACCTAGGTGACACATTTTCTTGCAGTCGGGTACAGGTGCGATATCTATTTCCAGTAAATTCATACATTTTTTATCAAAATATGTTTATAGAAAACATTAACTATTAAATGGGTTAAGTGAGGGGCATGACTTGTATGGTACCTAAGCAAATCGTTCATTTACACTGCGATTAAATACGGTTGATAATTCTGGTTCTGGTAGGTATCTAGCGTTCTTGCCTTTTAATTATATCTATCGTCTACAATAAAAGACAAAAGGCCTGAAATCACCAAAGGCAAAAAAAATATGTAAAAATCTAGATACTTACATAACTAAACAGATTTGACGTTGGGTACCTCATAAATAAAATCGAATGTGGCAACTATAACTTACCTACTACATGAATTAATAATTTTTACCCTGCCTAGCTGACGTCAAGCACACAGTTTTGTTCTGTCGTTACATAATAAACAAATCAATGTCACTTACCGTTGGCGCCAAAGATCCACCCGAGTCCTTAACAATATCGACAGCATAGAATATGACGACGTAGCTTCCGGACAGGATCTGCAGCATATTGAACGCGTTGATCAGTAGAAGGGGCTTCAGTACAGGAGCTCGGGTGACTGTTGCCAAGAACCTCAGGTCAGCTTCGCCTCTGGCCTTTTCTTTCTCCCGCGCTGATATCAGCTCGTGAAGTTCCCTTTGTGCCTGGGTAATACAGCATAAGTATTTGTTGTACTTAGTTTATAAGGTTAATACACATAAAATAGGGAACCTAGTAAAATAAGTAGAGCTTGCTTCGTCTAACCAGTCTTTCCCAACGTGGGCGATAACGCCCCCTTGTGGGCGCTGCAGGCCTAAATGGGGGCGGTAAGAGACCCAGAAAAAAAAGGGGGCGTTGTGTAGGGCTTTGGGGTCGATTTATAATTTCATCTACCTAGCTAGGAAGACTCTTAGACACCGACTGAGCTCTCGACTCTCGACTACATCTTGTGAACATCAACTAATATTAATTAAGATATAGCTCAAACTCGGTTCGATATAATAGACCGCGGGCAATCATGTTTTAACAAGTTTTTGTTAAATAATCCGATTTGTACATTCCTGTATCAATCGGCTGGTTCTATAATACTTGTTCTTGCTTGTCGAGTACGATTGGGCGTCGAATGAGATAAACGAGTTAATGCACGTTTGTCTTATTCCTGTTGGTGCGTGCTGCTTATGCAATCCTATATAAACGACGTAAATTTATTTTATTTTCATTTGCGGTTTCGCGCATAATAGATAAGCAGTACTTGATTTCAACACTTACGTAATTCTCAAAACAAAACAATGTCGGAAGTAAAAAAGAAGAGACGGCAATACTCTGCGGAATATATTAAATTCGGATTTATTGAAAATCCCACAAACTCGTCGTCGCCTTTGTGTCTTCTATGTCTAAAAACATTTTCGAACGAAGCAATGAAGCCTTCAAGACTGCAAGATCATTTGAATAAAATGCATCCAGATGAGAAAGACAAGAATGTAGCATATTTTCACGACCTAGAGAAGAAGCATAATATTCAGCCAAGTGTATCAAAACTATTTTCAGCGGCTGCTAAGCAAGATGACGACGGACTTCGAGCTTCGTACAATATCTCTTTGTTAATTGCTCAAAAAGGCAAACCACACAACATCGGAGAAGAGTTAATTTTGCCAGCAATAAAGGAAGTAATAACTACTGTGCTTCATAAATCGGCCGCAGATATTATCCGAAAAATTCCTTTGAGTAATAATTCTGTGCAAAGACGAATTGATGAAATGGCTGAAAACATTGAAGAATCATTGTGCGATCATCTGAGGACTAGTCAATTCTCAATTCACTTTACCAACTAATGAAGCGTTGTTGCTATCTTACGTGAGGTTTATTAAAGATGAGAAAATACGTGAAGAACTATTGTTTGCCAGAAATTTGGAGACAGATACAAAAGGCGAAACCATATTCAATACATTGGAAAAGTTTTGTGAATAGAAAGAGATTCCTTTAAAAAATATTATATCAGTTGCTACGGATGGCGCTCCGGCTATGACAGGGCGCCATAAAGGCTTCATAGCGTACTTAAAGAATAAAATTCCAGATGTCCTTGCTATACATTGCGTTATTCATAGACAACATTTGGTTGCTAGAAACTTAAGTGAACGACTATTTCAATCACTGCAATATGTCATCAAAGCAGTCAATAAAATCCGTAGCAGCTTTTTGAATGATAGATTATTTCATCAGCTTTGTGTTACTAATGACGAAGATTTCAACCGTTTGTTGCTTCATACTGAAGTTCGTTGGCTGTCAAGAGGCAATTGTCTGATTCGATTTTACAACCTGTTTGACTCTGTGATAGAGTTCTTGGAAACTAAAGATACAGAAGTGCGCAACAAGCTCATAACATCAAAGAATGGTATAGCTTACATGACAGACCTGTACAAATTGTTCAACGACATGAACCTCCAACTGCAAGGCGATGAACTAAATTTAATTAAAACAAAAAATGTCGTTGCTGCTTTCGCAGCCAAACTGCTTCTGCACAAAAAGAATATGGGCAGACGTGAGTTTCACAATTTTCCGAATTTATCAGTATCCTGCAGTAACGACGACTTGTTTGCCTACTGCCAACATTTGGAAAACCTCCACATTGACTTCACCGAACGATACCAGGACATTTTAAACTTGGAAATACCAGACTGGGTGTTGGATCCGTTTTCAAATGTCAACACAGCAATGTCACCTCAGCTGGAAGAAGAACTTATAGAATTGACAACAAACGAAGAAATAAAGATCAAGTTCAAAAATGGATATCAAGAATTTTGGCTACAAAAACCGATCCCGCAATTGTACCCTGGATTGTGGTCAATTGTTCAACGATTCTTGATAGCATTCCCATCGTCATATTTGTGTGAACGTGGATTTAGTGCTGTGGCAACGCTGCTTACTAAAAAGAGAAATCGTTTGCGTGTTACCGAACGTGGCGACTTGCGGCTGTTTTTGAGTAAATTGGAACCTGATATCAACAAACTTATTGAAAAGCATCAGATTCAACCTTCACATTAGTTTTTATATAAGAATTGATTATGTTTGTTTTATTTTCAATAAAAGATACTCTGTCCGAATACTATAAAGTTGCGTTTCAATAATCAGTTATAAGTACTTAGCGGTTTTTAAGTATGTAAACATACTTAAAAACCGCTAAGTAGGGGGGCGTTAAAAAATAATTTATTCTTAAAGTGGGCAGTAGACAAAAAAAGGTTGGGAACCCCTCTAACCGACCACACGGCCGGAAATTTTCAGATTTTACACAGACACATAAAAATAAAATGTCGATGTGTAGGTGTATAAATTAACTAAATTTCACAAATACAGTGATGTCAATCAGGTTAATTTGAGACACAAGGATGATCTGACTGTGCCCCATAGGAGGCTTCGGAAAATAAGTAAGTCGTTCTGTAGCACTAGTGTACTTTTATTATAACAAACTACCTAAAGACGTATGTGATATGTCCATAAAAAAAAATAAAAAATATATTAAACTTAAATTGTGAAATAAGGCGTACTATAGTAGGTAGGTACGTCGTCAAATTTTAATAAAAAAATATCCATGGACAATATTGTTAACTGATCCTGTTCAAATTACAGATATTTGTATTATATAACAATTGTATTTTAACACATGATCACATAAGAGAAAAAACCCCATGAGTTTTTTATGGTTTCTTCTCATCGGAGGGCGGCGCGTTCCGAAACCACACTAAAACCTAGGTACCTATATATCCTGAGTTCGTTGCTAAAATCATAGTCATAAGTTGACATGTCAAAATGATCATGTATTTGTGTTACATTGCTCTAATTTAATAACTGTGTTTGACTTTTTCGGACGGCCTATATCCCAGCCGCAACACAAATACGAGGAAACTTTCAACATTAGGTAATTTTACTTGCAAAACAGGTTATTTATTTGAATTTAATTAATTGTTGTATGTAATAGGTTCCTATCCTATATAGTAAAAACAAATGACGAAATTTAATTCGCAATTGTACAAGTCATTAGGTACGAAGTTTTTTTTAACTTAATATAAGTAAATTAGACGCGAGGGTTTCCTATGTAGAGTAAGTATCCGTATACCTATATAGTGAGAGTTTTATCGTATAACAAACGCTGGATTGAAATTAAACTCAGTTTTCGGTGTTAATCGCGTGGTGGCTATTAAAAGTAATAGCCACCACGCGATTAACATTGCATAGCATTGTTTCAGGTCAATGTTTCGAGACCTTCACAGGCCTCTTCTTCGTCAATCCTAAAGAGGCTTCGAGACCTCTTCAGGAACGACCTGCATATTTTCGTAAACGCGAGTATTGCATCAAAGCTATGCGTTACGTGCGCTAGCCTTTCAATTTAACATATGGTACACAAACGATATAGTTAACGTGCGTTATATATAAGTAGCTACCTCCTACTTATTTAGGAATCTATGTACGTATTTTGCGTTATTATCATGAGCCCACCATGATTGTGTTTCATGTAAATGTCGGTTTATTGTAAGTAATTTAGGTAAGTGGTTTGTTTTTTCCAAGCTCAAACTTTTGTTATCTTTCGAATGGGATGTTTTTGTTATGTCCAACAGATGTGTCCAGCCCACTTAATGTTCTTGATTTGTGGGGCTCACGTTTGAGATGTCACGACAATTGGCATGTGCCTTGCCTTCCTCGTTGAGCTTATTAAGAAGACTCCAATTGAAGCACATGGAACGTCTGAACGATTTGTTTTAATAACGACACCAATCAAAACGATCTCTCTCGTATTTATTTAGTTCTTTGGACTTCCTTTGTAAGAGATATCTACCTACTATACTCAACTTTTTTTACTTTTCCTTGTACGTATGTTGTTTTTCATTATGTGTGGGTGTTAAACCAATATCAAATTATTATTATTTTTAGATGAAGTTAAGGATAAAACGTTTCGAAACTTAAAATCGACGTAGGTGGTTTCGTCCAATCGGGGCTACATAAAGTAATGGATACTTTAATATAACTTGTTTCAGGGTTTCTTACGCGTTTACCTAACTAGCTCAAGTAAATTCGGAACCCTTATACCTATTATATAATAGCTTGGTTCTCCGTTTGTCTGTCTAGGCAAACCTATTTTCTCAACCCAAAAGGTATTTTAACGGAATGATGTTCTTACCGTATCTGGGTCCCCCCTCAGCCGTGACATGGCAGCCATTGCGTCGTGGAAGCGTCCTCTCCTCGCGAGCCAGGTGGGGCTCTCCGGTGAGAAGCAGAGTGCAAGGAAGCCGAGAGCGGGCAGCACGGTGGACAGGTGCGCCACCGAGCGCCAGGGCATCGCCCCACCCAGCGCATACACGTACAGCACTCCAAGGGAGTACGCTACGAACGGAGTCCCTATCAGGAGACCCCTCAGCCTTGGTTCCGAGATCTCTCCCAAGTATACCTGTAACATTGCATTATACTCGCTATGGTAGGGTCCAGAACCAGCGTTGCAATTTGTATATCATGCTACATAGCTGAACAGCCATAATACCTAGTTGTACGTTGGCTGATCTGATGTCAGCCAATGAAAACGCCAAAGACCTCGCAATATACTGGAGTGGGCGGGTTTAAGAAGAAAGAAGCTGAACAGGATCCTAAGTATTTGGTAGTAGCGCGGTTATTGCAATATCATTTTATATGGATGATCTTACAGTTCCCATTGTCAGAACTTTACAAGTAGTTTATACTACCGTCCAAATTCCAAACAGGTAATTGGCAGTGCAGAATAGTTTTAGTTCATTATATAACGTTTGTTTAATAAAGTCACTGAAGAAAAGTCTTAATGAAACATTCTCAATAATAGTATTGTCATTGGTCACATGTTACGATATCTAGTGCCAAAACACGACATACGAACTACTGTAGGTACCTATATCTACATTCATAAATGTAGAGTGCGTTTCACCTTTAAATTCCTATGCCGTCATGTTGGTAGCAAAACAAAAAAGTGCAAAATACAAAAAAAAACATAATATGCTACCTTGAATTAAGGGAGATTTGTATACCTATAAAGAATGAAATCGTCCTGTATTCAAGGTATAGCACATTCAAGATATTAAGGCAAGACTTTTTTGTTTTGCTACCAACATGACGGCATAGGAATTTAAAGATGAAACGCACTATAACGTTAACGAGACAATTAACGTCATATCTGCCTACTCTATGCTGTAAAAACCAGTCACAAAAACATCATCAAAAGTATTAACGTTAGTACAAAGTTAACGAGACTTTAATTGAAGTCATCTTAAGAATTTATTGGCAGCAAGTAGGTACCTGTACATATGGATTCTAATTTTCTTGATTCAAATACGGTTAACGAACTGTGAAATAACCGTATTTAGAAGCACATAGGTATTACTTCATTGATTTCATATACTTAATCAAGTTTCCATGATCTCTGTCTGGTATTTTTACAAGTTAGTTGAACATTGTTACGGCAAGCGGCATTGTACCTACCCATGGTTCGTCACAATACCCAATCAATCAGAATAGCCCAAGTACAGTTTATCCGTAGTTTTCGTACCTGTGAAGGAGCGGCCATGATTCCTACAGCGAATCCGCATACGATTCTCCCTAAGAGCAGCAACGCATGCATCGTCGAGGTTCCAATAATAATCCAGCCCAGGATAAGAGGCAGAGTGCAGGCTTGTAGTGTCCGCTTCCGCCCTATCGCCTCCATAATGGGCCCGGACAGCATCGATCCCAGAGGGGTGGCTGCGGAGTGGATACTCGCTGTGAACAAACAGATAAGCATTAATAAGTTACAATTATAATGGAACAACAAACGTCATGTGGAACACAGCATACGTCTATTTCCCAATTTTGTCTGTATATAGAGTAGGCATGTAACAATTTAGAGTAATTTTTAAATTGTTATAAAATCATGCCTTGCGATGATTCGGTTTGTACCTTTCCCTTAAATCTAAGGACCTTATGAACTTATCAATCACACTGGTGAATTGTACACTAAATATCTATAAAAAGTTCTTGTCCTTGGTTTAGTCTCCCTATAGTATAGGTCATGCAGTAGTGCTGTGTGTTTAGTATATTCAGATTTTCGCCGGCATGTCTAGGCGTGCGAGAGAGACTTTTTTTTAGGGATTGGAAATATCTACCTGTTACATACCTATCTAACTGTTACACACAAACAAATCAATTTGATTTTATATTATTTATCTAGTGCCTGTAGTTACGGAACATTCCGTTATACTTAGGCAAGGAATGACTTTTTCCATCGTAACAAAGACGTCGTCTCGTCCAAGTCGGCAAAAACCGCTAACTCACGTGGCATGATGTAATTCTAAGGTACCCAACTAAAATTAACATGTAACCAAGTTTGTATAAAAAGTAAACCACTATTATTCATATTATTCGGTGATCTTCTGCTATTACGTTGGTCACGGGACACTAATTTACCTACCTCCTTAATTGCTTAGCAAACTATAGTCATTATATGTAATTCAGTAAAGTGGTTCAACAATTTACTAAATAAATATGAGTATAAAGTACACACAAATCATCTTCAATCATTCTTCAATTAGGTGTTTTAAAATGACTATAATATGACAGCGCAGCGAGGCGCACCTACTATTAGTTAAACTGTGACTATAGTCTAAAACTAGGAAAGGCTTACCTATACTTAGATTCTACAATACTAGCCTTATTAATAAACGTGAAGTAAGGTCGGAGTAGTGAGAACATGCTTTGTCTTTTTCCGTGACAAGAACTTTCAAAGTTGACAGAAAGAAACAAAAAGTGGTCAAATTATTCCGATCTTTCTCGACGTTTATTAATAAGGCTATACATACATGTTTACCTATGTCATGTATTGTCAGTACGTTCTAGCGACCAGTAGCTCTACCATGAGTTGCTACGTAAATACGTAAACTGAAACGTTAACAGTTTGGGTATGTTCGCAACGCAAAATATCGGTTACAGCTGTAATGTTAACAGTTTGACTTTGTGCACAGCGCGCCCGCTCCGCTTGTTCCCTTGCACACTGGTCGCGCTTTGTGGGCAGCGCGAACCGATATTTTGCGTTGCGAACATACCCAAACTGTTAACGTTACAGTTCACGTATTTACGTAGTAACTTATGGTAGGGGTAGAGTAAAGAACCTGAATAACTTCATTGAGACTACTCGAAACCCTGGGTTTCGAGTAGATCAGATTTCATCTGTTTCCGTGGTTTTAGTCACTTTATACCCCTGCTCGACGTTAATTAATTTTACTGCTAAAGTTTATCGAAGTCGGCTTAGTTCTAATTTCTTTTGCATTTTCGTACCTACCTATACTTACTAACACTACCCGGTAATTTTCTACTAATATTTATCAAAATTGCATAGGAATTAATCATAGGAATAATAGGAATTACTGAAATTCCTATGATTACGTTGAGACGGGCTGCACTCCATAAATCCAGATCCCTTGGGATTGTCGGGATGTGCGGCACACTGTAGAGCCATACCTACTAATTACCGCAGTGGCTGTTACCGACTGTCTTCGTTCTGATGTCATGATGACTGACATGATGATTATGATAAAGTGTCATTTTAATTAATATTGATTAAAAATATAGAATTATTTGTTTATTTTGTTTTGGTATTTTGCAATATGCGGGTCCTTCGTTTCAATCTGTTATCTATCAGCGTTGAAATGTACCGACTTCCGTGATTGATAGGTTCAAACCTATCTACACGTAAAACCGCTTATAACTACCTACTAGCCTATCGGTGCCACACTGTCCAAAGTGTCCAATAAGCCAGGCTTTATCGGTTTCGATTTGAATATTGTTTGGCATTAATTTCTCGTTGATAGTACAGTAAGTATAAAGCTAACGATGTTACGAATTTATTGATTTTAACGTTCTTTTCTACTAACGAGTCACTGCGTTGTTATCATATTTTAATCGTATCGTATCGTCGCGTCGTCGTAGATGAAAGTATAAGTTAATTATTATGGATTTTAAGACATTTAGATTTCTGCTTGTTATAACTTGAGCGCGTTTATGTCTTTTGTTTGGAATAGGTATTCTATTAGCACATAAGTACTTACTTACTAATACTTGTTCATCCATTTCAAAATTAATAGACCGTAGTAGATACCTAGAAGTAGGACGGGTCTCTTATGGGTACCTACTTATTTTATTACACTCATTAAAATTAGGCACTGTTGTATCCAAGTGTTTACTGAAGCTTACAATTCGCGAAATGTTGATGGCATAAGTACTTTGAGTTATTATTATGTACTAGTATAACATAACATATTATAATTTGTTGTTTATAAATGACTTTATTGCGTAGGTAGGTACTTAAATATCCGTATTCACACAATGTTGTACAGACTGGACATTTTATTTAACCTAATTTTAGTTTTAGCGTAAGTGGTTTACGATATCATAACTAAAGACTATGATTTGAGTCGTATTAAAGAGGTTATCGTACGGGGTCAATTATCGTTTTTTTAATAAGTATAGTTAACGTGCAGTTAACTTACTTAATGTTGTATATCGTAGGATGACTGTGAGTTCAGATACGGCCATATTTAGTTCCGGGTAAATAGAACAGATCTGGGGCATAGCAGTTATAGGATAGGCGGCCAGTTTTGGAAGCTGAGACATAATCTATATCTAAAAAATGCTTTGTCCTGATTGACTGACTAAAACCGCTGATAGTAAAGAAGCGAAATTTGGAGAGTGAGTTCTTTATGTGATGTAGGCATCCGATAAGAAAGGATTTTTGAAAATTCCCACGGGATCGGGACTAATGCGGGTAAAACCGCGGTTAGCTAGCTAAAGCACAGTTAGCTAAATAATATAATAATTAATGGTATCTTCTTTGTGACTGAGACCTTATTCCGCTTATTAGGTACCTACTGGCAGTTCAGTCGTCTCAGGAAAGTTCCATCTTTAGAATTATTTCTAGTAGGTACCTATTTTTCCTCTCGATCATTATCGTTACAAGTGTGATACCTACTTATACTCATCTGTTTATGAATATGGAAGTATTTTATATCGGTCCATCAGTGAACATGAACGTTGCATGAGAAGATAAACAAATGACATGCGGTTTTACACATGTTATGACGTCACGAAATAGCCGAGATGAGATCGTGGAAACGAGATAGGTGCAAACCTGTTCCTATACTCACAAGTCTCTAATACAGAAAGTAGAAACTCAAGTCAGTCGTGAATATAGGCGTTCCTTAATTTCAACCCGCGGCGACGGTGTATAAATAAGGTTCCTGTGGCGTAGTTAGTAAAGCACCGCACGGTAAAGCGGGGACGGAGTTTGGGTTTAAATTCAATTGGAACATTTCTCAATTCTAAATTCTTTAAAATATGGTTTAACATTTTAAAAACTGAGGCCAATGTTAAGCTTCATTTTCGGTACCTACCATAAAGATACAGATCTTTTTACGAGCTCTTCCGTGGAAACCGCAAAACTACGGGGCGCAAATTCGTTATGATGTATTAATAGGGTTCTGGGCTAAAATAAAGTAGGTAAACGATGATCATAAACTTATAACGGCTGTAGCCTTCCGATCGCATTTGAACGCGTTAGAATTTGGGAAGGTACATATATGTACCTACCTACCATTATTGTTTACTTTCGAATTAGGATCCGTTCACACAGACCGGCTCAGAGAGGAGAGCAGATTTTTTATCAACTTTAAAACAGAGTTTTGAGTTATTGTATATAAGGTTTATTTTTACATGTCACTTCTTTTATTATTGAGATTGCTTGAGAGCAATCCTTGAAAGAAGTGACATGTAAATATAAACCTTATTACAATAACTCAAAACTCTGTTTTAAAGTTGATAAAAAATCTGCTCTCCTCTCCGAGCCGGTCTGTGTGAAACATTACATTTTGATGTTTCTGCTGAAGCGGTAACATAGTGTACTCACCGATCCATGAGCCCATTTCTTCATCAATTTGCATGGAACTGTTTTCAACTCTGAGTTGTGGCAAAGCTACTGCTGAGAATCCGATCGGGTGACCCGCACCCGCTGCTAATATTAACACGGCACATGTGATTAAACACTGAAACAAACAAAAACAACAACGTCCTCTTAATTAATATGCCCAATAAGGTGTAGATTGAGATAGTAATAGATACCTCCCTACGTAGGTACTACCTATTCCTAAATATGGTAGGTACTATATATATGATCCATATTAATATTTTATTTATCTTCGGAATAATTGACTTCCTGTAGGTATTAGCGATCTAATTTATACCTCGTGACAGGACTGTAGGAAATAGGAAATTATATTGTTCATGGGCACCAACATTCTTCGTTTTACCGGCAAATGTAAGTGTTCCGTCCGAGAAATAATAGGTAGGTAAACGTAGATGCGGATATAGGTCTTACTTATTGCAGTTCTTTATTGAAATAACTTTTTATAAGAATCAAGCTCCAAGTTGCAAATTCTTGTCATCATATAACTTATCCAGTTATACAGGGTGTCCCAGAAACGAGTGTCAAGCGAAATTCCAGAGGTAGAGGACCTCAAGGGGTACCCGAATCACCCCATGTATGTTCCGCGATTTTTGGTAGTTTAAGAGTTATGGCCTTTTTTCTCATTTTTCTACTAAAATGCGACCACTGAGACCTATTTACTCATACTAACTTCAATAATTGAGATAATTGGCTGATTTCTTCTCAAATGTAGAGCTGAATAATAGGGTCATGTTACCTGTTACAAAAAAAGGCGTAACACTAACCAAACTGTTACAAATAAAAAAAGTATTTCATAAAGAAAGCGTACACAAAACGCTATAAACACTTTAAAGAGCAATTAAAAGAAAAACTCTCCTATTATTTTTTTTCCAAACTAACTTAAAAAACTTCCTTACTTCATTAGCTATCTACCCTATTAATTTTATTGGTCTATCATTAGAGGATCATGGCAAAAAAATTATTTAAAAATTCTTTGGTAGAAAATTCTCTCACTCATCTTACTTAAACCTGAAGGGAAACTCCCGGCCTAATCTAATAACATAAAAACATATTTGTTCTTATTTTATTTAATACATTTATTTGTACAAATCTTAATTAAGATTTGTGCGAAAGTTTTTTTGCGGAAGACAAAAACCATCACTAGATGGCGCTAGTGGTAAAATACATCGTGGTATCGTTGCGTTTTTATGTCAAAAATCACGTTTGTTGTATGGGAGCTCCCTTAAATATTTGCGGCTACAGTAAATACATCCTCTGTAAAAATTTCAACTGTCTAGCTATCACGGTTTATGAGATACAGCCCGGTGACAGACGGTCAGACAGCGAAGTCTTAGTAATAGGGATGAGTGAGAGAATTTTCGACCAAACAATTTTTAAATAAAATTTATGCTATGATCCTCTAATGATATACCAATAAAAATAATAGGGTAGATAGCTAATGAAGTAAGGAAGTTTTTGAAGTTAGTTTGGAAAAAAAATAATAGGCGAGTTTTTCTTTTAATTGCTCTTTAAAGTGTTTATAGCGTTTTGTCTACGCTCTCTTTATGAAATACTTTTTTTATTTGTAACAGTTTGGTTAGTGTTACGCCTTTTTTTTGTAACAGGTAACATGACCCTATTATTCAGCTCCACATTTGAAAAGAAATCAGCCAATTATCTCAATTATTGAAGTTAGTATGAGTAAATAGGTCTCAGTGGTCTCATTTTAGTGAAAAAAAGCGAAAAAGGCCATAAATCCTAAACTACGAAAAATCGCGGAACATACATGGGGGTGATTCGGGTACCCCTTAAGGTCCTCTACCTCTGGACTTTCGCTTGACACTCGTTTCTGGGACACCCTGTATAATAACATTTTCATAAATTCTAGTCATAATTTATTCAGGTAAAACTGTTTAAATCTTAATAGAATGATAGCACTTGGTCTTTTATGTTGTGGTCTACGAGTACCTATTTACCAAATAGGTTGCGGTAAGTTTCAAACGAACCTGGTTAAAAACCCCCCTCACAGAGGAGTACGTTTCTCCCTTGACGTAAGGCGGGAGCGTGGCCGTGGAGCTGATGCTGCGTAGAAAGCTTTGCAAGGCTTCATACTCGTCTTTCTTCTTCTCGTCTTTGGTGATGATCTTTGGCTCTCGGCCGCTATCGAGCATGGCTTCGTGAGCTCCATCGCTACAATAAAATAAAAGAAACACGATTATTAATAATTGATTAGCTTTACTTTGTCGTAACTGTATTTTTTTTTAATGTTTGTATTTTTTATTTATCTATGTATATATTCATCTATATGTATACTGTTTCTATGTGCTTATTCAAATAAACGTTTTCTATTTCTAATGCTATGTTTGGATTGTTTTTAAATTTAGCAGTCAGTATATCTATAACTTTTACAATGTGTAGGGGAGTAAAACCACTGACCGTTACTATCCTCGTACATGTGTCCATAGGCTGCTGGTATTCGACGTCTTAATGCAGATGGTGTGGATGATGATGATGACACGAATTGATACTCCACGCGTGATACGCGGCGCGGACAATAGATGCGATATGCGGGTGCTCTCGCCCAAAGGTGGCGAGTCAATGTGCAGTGGTTTGTTCAATATTCAAACGAGATAGAATGCATGAGATCTACCCACAAATTGTGTTTTCTTACCAAAGGTACCCTCAATTTAAGATAAAAAGAGTATTCAAACTAAACTAACCTGTTCCACTACGGAACATGCCGCTCACCTTAAAAGAACTCAGTTCTTTTAACAAAGATAAAGATAAACTAATTGCAATATGGATTATTACACTAACAAAAAACTTAAAACTATGTTGCTCCAATAGATATTGACATAAATTTTAACTAATTAATGGGTAGCGGGCACAACTTGACTACTGGCCGCTTAACAAAGGTATTAGCTATTTGCAAGGTAACAACGCGAGTTATGTTATCAGAGCCGGGATGCAACGCATGAACTCGACCTAATTTCCACATAAGTGGAGGAAGATTGTCGTCGCACACCACTACTACCATGCCTTCGCGGATTGTAGGTCCGCGCTGACCAAACCATTTCTGAGTTTGTTGAAGTTCATGGAGATATTCGCGGCTCCACCGCCTCCAAAAATGTTGAACAGTTTGTTGAATCCAACGCCATCTCGTTAGACGGTCAGGCTTGAAATCAATCAAAGGTTCATCGGGTATGGATGTCAAAGGCACTCCGATCAAGAAATGAGAAGGGGTTAAGGGTAGTGGATCCGAAGAGTCCGCACTCAAAACACAAAGCGGACGGGAATTTAGAACTGCCTCGATTTGACACAACAAAGTATGCATCTCGTCGTACGTCTGTGTGCGAGTACCAATGACACGATATAGATGAGTCTTAAAACTCTTTACTCCCGCTTCCACTAAGCCCGAAAAATGACTACCAGTCGGAGGGGCAAAATGCCACGTTATGTTTTGGTTCAATAATTTATTATTCAAGACGTTTTGAATTGATTCGTTACGTAAAAATGTATGCAAATCCTTCAAATAGTTATTACAACCAACAAAGTTTTTCCCGTTATCAGAGTAGATATCAGTACATAGACCTCTGCGAGACGTAAAACGTCGGAGTGCAGCTAAAAATGATTCAGTTGTTAGGTCAGAAACCAATTCTAAATGAATTGCTTTAATACTCATACAAACAAACACCGATACGTAAGATTTGATTATCTTAGCATTACGAACCTTGTTCGCGCGCACATAAAACGGACCGGCAAAATCAACAGCTGTTTTTAAGAAAGGCCGAGATGCATGGATACGGACGGATGGTAACGTAGCCATCGGCGGCTGTGGATGAGTAGGTTTATTGCGAAAACATTGAACACATCTATGTATACGTTGTCGAATGATATCACGACTCGATAATATCCAATATTTTTGTAACAATAGATACTGAGTAGTTTGTGCACCTGCGTGCAGAAAGGTTAAATGAGCGTCGTCGATAATTAACAAGGTTAAAGGATGTTTTTTAGGCAAAATAAGTTGATGTTTATGTTCAAACGATAACAAGGAGTTATGTAACCTGCCACCCACGCGCAGGTACCTATCTCTATCTAGGAAGGGAGACAATCTTTTTAATTGATTAGAAGGGCAATTGCCTTTCATTAAATTACTTATGTCTTCAGCAAAGACATATTGTTGTACTAAGAAAATAAGCCGGCTTAAGCTAGCATTGTATTCGGGTACAGTTATGAACTTACTATTACACGAAGCTTGGATTTTTTTACACTTTCGGTAAAAACGATAAATATACGAAACAACACGAATAAGTTTTCCTAACGCGGAGAAACGACAATAGATATCGAACTCACCGACCTGATCGGTCGATGTCAAACCAACTAAAATCGTTTGACCGCGGTTTTCTTCGACAGTGCTAATACCTACTTCCTGGCTGGAGGAAGCAGGCCAAAATGATGAATCGGATTGAAGCCACCTGGGACCTCGAAACCACAAAGAATGTCTAATAAAACTGGACGGTAACATTCCGCGGGATGCTGCGTCAGCCGGGTTGTCGGGTGAAGGTACATGTCGCCAACAACTCGCTGGAACACGGGCTAATATCTCACTAGTACGGTTAGAAACAAAGGTTTTCCACTCGTGTGGCGAAGATCGTAACCAAGCCAACACTATGGTCGAATCCGTCCAAGCAAATACATTATTGATTGATACGTGATCGCTGTAAGCGAGCATAACTTTACTAATAAGTTTAGATAACAATAATGCACCCATTAATTCAAGGCGAGGAATGGATAATCTTTTCAAGGGTGCGACGCGAGTTTTCGCCAAAACTAAATAAACCTTAATATTTTTATTAGGTTCCACACACCGAATAAAAACACATCCACTAAATCCCCGTTCGGATGCGTCACAATAACCATGCAGGTCGAAAGTTGCTGACTCGGGAAATATGTACCGAGGGAAGGTACATTCCGATAACAAAGGTAGCTCATTGATGAAACTAGACCAAGCGTTGACGATATCAATAGGAGCTGATTCGTCCCAATTAATACCAGCAATCCAAAGTAATTGCATGAGATATTTAGCGTATAAAATTACAGGTGATAACAAGCCTAACGGATCATAGATTTTAGCTATTTCAGATAATATTATTCGTTTAGTACAAGATAAGTTAGAAGGTTTTACGTCAAATTTGAAAATATCTAATTTTGGATTCCATTGAAGACCAAGTATCTTTGTCTGTTTATCGTCTTCCATGGTCGAAAAAGAAATATTAGGTTCCCCGTCAGGTTCCCGCTCACCATGGTATTCTGAGGCCGCAGTCACCGAGCTAAGTACGACAGGTGAGTTACTAAACCATTTACGAAGTTCAAAACCTGCGGAGCTACAAATACCTATAAGTTCATTTTGCAAGATTAACGCGTCAGAGATCGTCGCTGAACCGGTAACCACATCATCGACAAAGACATGACGTTTCAAAACTTTAGATGCGACAGGAAACCGATCTCCTTCGTCATCAGCGAGCTGACGAATGACACGAAGTGCCAGGTAGGGGGAGGAACTTACACCGAAGGTGACGGTGCGCAACCGATAGTCTCGTAACGGTTGATCGGGCGACGTTCGCCACACAATACGTTGAAAATCTCGATCCCGTTCCCTAACCAGAATATTTCTATAGTGTTGTTTAATATCAGCGGTAAATGCGATAGCATGAGTACGAAAACTAAGCAAAATATCAATAATATCCGCATGTAGTTTGGGCCCTGTTAGCAAAATATCATTCAAAGATTTATTGTTACTACTTTTACAACCAGAATCAAAAACAACTCGTGTACGAGTAGTTTGACTCGACTCCTTAATTACAGCATGATGTGGTATATAATAATGTTTATTATTGTTTTCAAAGGGTGGATTACAAGGTTCCAAATGGTTCAATTCCAAATATTCTAACAAACACGAATGGTAATCCTGCTTAAGGGTAGGGTCTCTTTCTAAACGATATTCAAGTTTACGAAACCGCGCGATAGCTATATCGCGCGACTGGCCCAGTGTAGGCTCAGCCTTAAACGGTAGTGCTACGATGTAGTACCTACCCGTCGCGTCGCGCGAGTGGGTATCACGAAAGATATTCTCACACAACTGTTCGTCAGCGGTGAGTCCACGATCATCGGGGATTGTCTCCAACTCCCAAAACCTCTGAAGGTCAGCGTCCTCAAAGTAGGAGCTGTGATAAATCTGAATTGGAGACGGAGCACAAAAGGATACTTTCCCCATTAACAAATAACCAAATATACTATTCATCGCTATAGGTGAGTCCGGAGGACCCTTCTGAACATGACCTAGTAGGACTTCGGAAAGTGTATCCGCTCCTAGGATCATTTCTATAGGTTGATTATTCGAACAATTAAATGATGGATCCGCCAAAAACAAATCCGGAAGATGCGGCCAAGTTTCGGTAGGATTAGGTACCGATACATAGGGTTTTTGGTAAACAAGTTTATTTAAAATCAAAGCGTCGACATTCAAAACCGGTTTAGTGTTGCTACGCGGGGTCAGAGTACAAGATACTATACCCTTCGGTTGTATTGGCTTAGATTCCCCAATACCAAACACAGGTATCGAAACAAACCTACGAGTTAAACCTAACCGTTGCACACATGCATCTGTAATGAAAGTAGCTTGACTTCCGGTATCTATCAAAACACGAACAACAAATCGCAAATTACCTACACATATGTTTACAAGGGCCGTAGATAGCAAGATCGATTGATTACGAAAGGGTGGAATAAAAGTTTGTTCGCACTGCGTACGCATAGCGTGATTAACGACAGCGTGTGCGGGGTCTCCGAAAGCTACCGCATTAGCTTTGGGTTCAAAATGCAACATAGTATTATGCCTATTATTGCAATGTTTACACGTAAAGGTTGATTTACATTGTTTCAAAGTGTGCCCTACATGTAGACAATTATAACAAATGTTTTTTGATTTAACGAAATTGAAACGTTCCTGTACAGGACTTCGGATAAATGCCGGACATTTTGCTAAAGAATGTTGAGATTGCGAACAACAAATACAAGTCTTATTTTGAAAGACCGAAGGTTGAGTTTCGGTTGACAATTGCGTTGAATGATTTGCAGTTAATGATCGAGGCACATTGTATGCGCCAGCAGCGCCACCACGTGGCGACGTGCCGGTACTATAATTTCGATGAGAAATACCTTCAACAAAGTTTTTTTTATTTGAATCAGAAGAAATTACGTCAAAAGTAGAAATCTCTTCTTGCAAAAAGGTTATTAATGTATCCATCTTAGGTATTTCTGTTTTAGAATTAGATAACGATCTTTCGTATCGTAAACGCACAGAGTTAGGTATTTTACGCAAAATAATGTTGAGTAACAAAAAACTCCATTCCCGTACTGGGAACTTTAACATTTCTAAAGCCTTTATATTTTCTATGTAGACATTCACCAAATTACGAATGTTAATATGAGTTTCCTTAGTAAACGGTTCGATATCCAATATACGATCTAAATGAGTTGAAGCGATAATTCTTCGGTTCTCATACCTAGTAGTAAGTATGTCTAAAGCCATGGGATAATGTTCATCGCGAATAGGTATTGACTTAATCAAATTATAAGGTTCACCCTTCAATGTTAACAAAAGATAACGCAGTTTTTCTGCCGGTGAATATGCATCGTTCTTATCAATTTGACCACAAAACAAATCATAATAGGTCGGCCAATCTGTAGAATCGCCACTAAAGGTAGGCATAGGTAAGTTAGCTAAAGTTCTGGAATGTTTATCGCAATGAGAGGGCTGTTCAGAGGAAAGGGCGCGGCTCATAAGTCTACCCTCCAGCTCCGATTTTTTTAACTTATCGACATGAACTAAAACTGCGTAGTAGCAATCATTAAAATCGTTACGAATTTTTAATTGTTCATCACGATTAAACAAATTCGCTTTCATTAGCGATTTCTCTATTTTTGATTGAACTTTACTAAATTTTCTCTGTTGGGCGGCCAAGTCAGTAGCACGTGAACGAAACTGGGTAATATCAGTAGTAGCAACTAACAAAGTACGCTTTATTTCTTCTAGGATTATATCTCGTTCAAACAAATCTTGTTGAATAAAGTTAACGTTAAATTGTTCTTTATCATTGGTGGTGTCACCATTATTATGTGAATTATATTCGACCGCCATCTTTATTGGTGTAGATGACGCGACAAAATTTATGTGATATAATGATTAACAAATGCACGAAATACAACAAAACGAACAGAAAACTAACAAAAATAACGATAATGTGTACGAAGTACAGCTTACCAAAGAAAGAAAACACAATCTGCAGTAAGAAGTCAAATGAATCCGGATCGAACGGATCAAAAGGTATGTAGGGGAGTAAAACCACTGACCGTTACTATCCTCGTACATGTGTCCATAGGCTGCTGGTATTCGACGTCTTAATGCAGATGGTGTGGATGATGATGATGACACGAATTGATACTCCACGCGTGATACGCGGCGCGGACAATAGATGCGATATGCGGGTGCTCTCGCCCAAAGGTGGCGAGTCAATGTGCAGTGGTTTGTTCAATATTCAAACGAGATAGAATGCATGAGATCTACCCACAAATTGTGTTTTCTTACCAAAGGTACCCTCAATTTAAGATAAAAAGAGTATTCAAACTAAACTAACCTGTTCCACTACGGAACACAATGGAACCTTTATGTAGTATATACCTATACCTAGCAGTGTAAAGGAATATTTTTTTTTTAAAGTAATGACTGTATTGCACGTGATCGAAGACGATAAATTGTCCTTTCCAGTAATTAATTGCCTATGGTAGTGTAGTACCTAATTGAAAGTAAAATAACACAAGAAATGTTTACTTGTTGTAGTCGTTGCGGTATTTAGGAATAGGTGCCTTACTTTTATGTTGAAGAGAAATAAACTGTTGTATACACAGTTGGCCGAAAGGATTTCATATATAATATGATTATTTAGGACACGCACCGCGAGACATTGCTAGTTTGTTAAATAAACGCTCTAATCGTTAAAGTCCATGTGCTGACAATAAATAATAATAATAATAAATTCTGTGAACAACACACAGCGCCATCTAGCCCCGTGGTAAGCGACTACGCTTGTGTTTATTTATTTTTCTTTTGTAAATACATACATATTATACATAGAGGGACACCCAGACCAGACACAAATATTTATTCTATAAGCATAAATACTTGCACCCGGCGGGAATCGAACCCGCAACCTCCTGCATTGCAGTCGCGCTTTCGCACAACGCGCCACAGAGGTCGACAATGTTAGTATAATTAGGTTTTTGAAAGATTTTCAGCTTTTTTTAATATTGTCTTTTTAGATTTTGAAAGTCATAATCTAAAAAACCATGCAATTGGGACATAAGCGGGTGAAACTGCGGAGTGCCGCTAGGTCATGCGTACATTGTTAATATGTTCACACTAGTCCACAGTATGATAATTCTGTTTGTAAACATGATGATGTATATAATATACCTACCTACCTAATATGTATACCTATTTGTCATATCACTGAGTAAATAAATCTTGATAATTGCTGTGTCATACAGAGACCGGGCAGTGAAATAGAGAGTAGGTACAGCAACGCAGTCCAGCGCATTCCTGCTACTGGGTTTGTGTAGTTTTGACTCTTATGATTTTAATATTAGTATACTTATAGATTAGAGTCTAATCTAATCTTATAAAGAGGTAATGTTGGTAACATGTATGTTTGTATGTATTTTAGGGGTAGGTAATCTCTGAAACTACTAGACCGATTTCAAAAATTCTTACCAATAGAAAGCTACATTATCAGGGAGTAACATAGGCTACTTTTGATCCCAATATTCTCACTGGACGCAGGTGAAACCGCAGGCACAGATATACAGTGGTGGTCATATAATTAAGAACGCTGATATAAAGGGAAGATTTTTTCCAACTAAGATGCAAAACTAATTGTATGCATTTGTTTTTATTTCTCTCGGTATCGTAAAACATTTCCATATTACCACTGTATTCATTGATACACATGATTGGCTAAAAATCAATAAGCAAACTTTTTACACTACTTTTAAACAAAGTATTCCTTATTACTGGCTGGTCAAGTAATTAAGAACGCTAAGTAGTTTATACCTTTATTCAAATTTATATAGAGAACACTCAGTCGATTTGTTACTGTTTGTATAATTTTGGCGCCATTACGTGCTGTAAAAGATTAAAGGTGATTGCTTCTTTAGAAAAAACAATGGGAAAAAATAAAAGTTGTGATAAATCTACAAGGGAAGTAATAATAAAACTTCGCCGGAAGAATTGGTCTTATAAAAAGATAGCCGACCATCTGCAATGTTCAAAAACGATGGTTTTCCACGCTGTAAAGCATTTTGCTACGTATCAAACTACTTCGAATGTTCCACGTGTACCTAAACAGAGAAAAACAACTCCTCGAGATGACCGAAACATCGTTCGTATGGCAAAACAAAATCCTTTTAAAGGGTCCAATGAGCTTAGAAAAGAATATTTTGGTGAAAACAACCTTTCAGCAATCTCAGCACGCACTATTCTAAGACGTTTGGTAGAAGAAAAATTGCACGGTAGGATAGCAAGAAAGGTACCCATGTTAAAACATGGGTACCTTTCTTGCTAAACTTCGCTTACCACAGACAAGCGAAGCGATTGCATTTGCGAGAAAGTATGAAAACTGGACTGTGCAACAGTGGAAAAATGTACTTTTTTCTGACGAGACGAAAATAAACAGAGTATGTTCTGATGGAAAACGATATGTACGACGTCCCCCGAATACAGCATTCGACCCAAAGTACACGAAAGTTACATTAAAGCACGGTGGTGGAAATGTGAAAATTTGGGGTTGCTTTTCTGGACATGGTGTAGGACCTGTAAAGTTGATAGAAGGTAACATGGATCAGTTCCAATACAAAAATATACTGGAAGAAACAATGTTACCATACGCTGAAGACGTTCTACCGGTCATTTGGACATTCCAGCATGACAATGATCCAAAGCACACTGCACGCACCGTAAAGGAATTTCTTACAGCGCAATTAGTTTCTGTCTTAGACTGGCCTGCTAACAGTCCAGATCTAAACCCAATAGAGAATCTGTGGTTTGAAGTAAAGAAAAAGGTTTCAAATACAAAGTGTGGAAATTTAAGAGAGCTGAATGACGTTTTTTTAGAAGAATGGAACTCTATTTCTCTTGCGAAATGTCAAAAATTAATAGAGTCAATGCCTCGCCGGTGTAAAGCTGTAATTAAAAGCCGTGGATATGCTATTAACTATTAATTTTAGTTAAATATTTATTAAATTTCTTTTTATGTTTCCTGTGCTACATAATATTGTGATTTTTTAAATCTAAGTTTCATACAAAACAATTCCCGAGCAGTTAAATAAATCGTTCTTAATTATTTGTCCAGTTTCAGTACTATTTGAATGTGTTACTTTGATAAAATCAATAAAATGTGCAAAAAATAGTTAGCGATTTCATACTTTATTCTTAAGTCAGGTTGCTCTATTAATGTGACTATTATATAACATAACTAGTTGCTTCTCAGAAGGTACACATCTCTGTGTATGATACGATTTAAATAAAAAACTTCTAGAACTTTAAATCGTTCTTAATTATACGACCACAACTGTATATGTAGTATAAATTATCGGATAGTGGGAGGGCTATCTCAAGTTTTAACCTAGTCCAGGAGGGTTACTGCGGTTCTTTCGACACGACAACGATACGATAATTCCAGCCGATACGATGATTCTACTGTCAATCAACCCTACTATCACAGTGTGACAGTAGAATCATCGTATCGGCTGGACTTATCGTATCGTTGTCGTGTCGAAAGAACCGCAGTAACCCTCCTGGCAAACTTACTGTTCTCATAAGTCACTGTCAACCAGTCCCCCATTTTCTTATTAGTCTTTAAAATGTCTTCTTATTTCAATATCATTACAATTTTGTTTAAATTGAGACTCATTTGCAACTGAACTAAAACGGACTTTGAACTGTCAATGAAGTTTCGATTGCATTTCGAACTGCAACTAACTTGCAAGTGCTCCATCACGGCACTGGTTAAATTAATTAACCCTCTTACTTATAAACGGTGACCGACTTTATGTAGGTAGGTACGTAACTAACGTTTGTCTTTTTCTGTAACATGAAGTTTCAAAGTTAACAGACAGAGTTACATAAACCTACTCATTTATAATAATTAAGGGTGAATAGGTATGTTTAAAAAGTTACTGTCCACATAAAATGTAACTTTAATTTAATATTGTGTAACCTATCATAAATATTGTATCAGAGAAATCTGAGCGATTGTGAAAACAAAAACGATTTATAATGAGGACAAGATCGCAATGAAGTGGCGCTTTGTATTTTCAATGAACGCTCTTTGATATGGCTAAGACTTAATTTAAATGTAATTTTAAATTTGTTAGGTACTATTTGATGTTTCTGCTATATATATGTATAGCTTATTCTTAATATTAAAATATATATTAACACTGACTTTGTCCCGACATTTAATCCACGTAGGTTCCGATCCCGTGGTAAAACCCCTTCCAAATCTGTATGAGTCTAGCCCGAGCCCGCTTGGCGCATTTTTAATAGACAAATAATCTTATAAATTTTAATTTAATACTGCATTATATGAGCGCATTCAATACACATAGGTACACCAAAGGTCGTGGTCAAGATGTGACCCTAAGACCTTTGTATTGCATCCTACGCCAACGTAATATGTAGGTATATAAATAAATACTCCGATTAGCCAATTTACTTCTACAATACCTACCTACCTACTACGAAATAACCAATTTGTGCCAACATCATCTCAAAGTATAAAGAAAGAAAGCATCTAGTTGTCTGGAACAGATCTAGACAATGGAAGACAACTGTCTACGTAGGTAGATGCAAACAACAATATCACCCTGTGCAAAAATTGAAGGTCTTTTTATATACCTAACAATGTCATTTTAAAACCCAAAATATCTCGGCTCCGAAACATGTCACTTTAGTAAAGACATCATGTGATAGAATATTTTCTGTTTATTTAGGTACTCTCTATCCAAATATAGTGGGTTTTGTCCACTGACAAGAGATCGAAAAAAAAAAATCAAGTTGTCTACCGCCGACATGCCCTCGCATATAATAGATATGGATTTAAGTTCTTATTACCTACTAGCAACAATAATTTTAAATTAGAAGCTGTGTTTCCAGAAAAAAAATGAAGAGAACTGCGGCATTCTTTAAATTAAAATAGGTGCCCTAAGTAAAAAAATATCTTAGGTAGGTACCTAATTTAACTTAAACTGTAAACTTACTGTAAATAAAGACACATACAAAATACTTGAAAATACCGACTATAAGGCAAGGTTAGTCGTTTCCAAATAGAAATGAGGCAAGTATTTGAATTATTTATTGACAATGCTCACCTTTGGACTTTCACGACACGCAACCGATTTCCACAGTGGATACTATATCCAAAAATCACCACCATTTTGAAAAACTTACTAGGAAATAAACCAGAATTGACGTCTTGGTATCCAGAATAGCTTGAGGAGACTGGATGTTCGAGGAACATTACAATACTACTGTTATCAAAATATTAATAAATCACTGGACTATGTAACGATGTGCATATATTTAAACTGAGTGAATTGATTAGTGATTAATTTCTACCTAACTACATTCTGTTTATTACAAGCATATAATATGTGCTAGATGCGTTCTGCGGTTTTTCGCTAAAGCTTTTGAAGTTTTAGTGATTTCTTGCAAATTTTGCAATAATTGTAAAAGCGTTTTTGAAAAAAAATCAGCAGAGCAGTCGTAGAGTACACAGGTACCTATTAATACCTAAGGGCCTATATCTTGCAAGAAATCGGGATATTTGAAATTGTATTATTCTTTTAGAAGTCACATCATGAACCTCAGCGTCGCTTCCCATCAAGTAGCGAGATGAGGTTTGCACTTGACCTATAAAATAAGTTTATAGGTCTTTCTCAAGCTATCAACATACCGAGTTTCATCGGAACAGCTTCAATATACTGACCCCACAAACTTACGCGCTAATATTAGGATCTGTAATTGGTTATTGTTATCGTAGTTCGTACCTTTTTTATTCACCATGTTAGGGTTCCATATCTACCCAAAGGATAGTTATTAAACAGGACACTTCTACTAGGACTCCATTGTCTGTCCGTCTGTCTGTCACCTTGCAAGCTGTATCTCACGAACCTTGATAGCTAACAGTTGAAAATTTCACAGATGATTTATTTATGTTGCCATTATAACAACGTACAAATACTAAAAACAAAATAAAATATGTATTTAAGTGGGGCAAGTAGACCAAATAGAATTTTTTGTCATAATGGTATGGAACCTATCGTGCGCAAGTCCGACACGCACTTGGCCGGTTGTCACCCTCGGCGGCCTCGAAGACGGTATATATATGCGTTTAGGGTAAGAAATGTGTGTATCTGTCTGTCGCAACTTTTCACAGAAACGGCTTAAGAGGGTGGTAAAGTAATTTACAGCGTAAATTACTTTTTATTGGAAATAATATAAAACAAATAAGATGTACCTAAACTAGTAATTTACGCTGGAAAATTAAAAAAAAATGTTTCTCCGTTTTATTTCATTTCGAATGAATATTTTGGAAAACCTTGTGGTGGGGGCCCTATAAAAAATAAATCTTAATCCGAATAATATTTTTCATAATTTATTTTGGTTTTATGTTTGTATGGAAATGGTAACAGTACTATGTACATAGGTATGTAGGTACATAGGTAGGAACATTTATAAATACAAGTAGGTACTTAGGTACTTAAATGTTCCTAGTTGTGCTAAATATTCAGGGGCGTCTCTAGCGGGTGTGCAGGGTGTGCACAGCACACGGGGGCAGCGGTCTCAGGGGCGCCGCGGCGCCCCTGAGACCGCTGCGCCCGCGGCGCCCACACTCAGCCCCCGTATCAGAATCGCATTTCGGAAACTATGAGGTTTATTTTATTTCATATTTATTTTTAAAGATTCTTTTATGGTCTACGTTAGGTAGGTAGGTATGAGATGGGAATCCGAAATAGTATATTAGGGCTAAATGTCGCATCGCTATTTACTCCAAGGCGCGTGTCGGGAGGGTGATTCTTCGACCGAAATATTTTTTGCTTATTTTTATGAAAAAATATTAAACCCTGTGCCAGAGCAAATCTTTCGTACCTTTTTAATTACTTGATTAATATAATAGAAAATGGTAAAAGAGGCACCACTGTAAAGATAATATTTTAGGAGAAATATCAAATTTTTAAAAGATGACTCTTGAAGATAATGACAACTTGTCGATGTTAATGATTGAGTGGCGAGGAAAAATGACGCCTGATACGATTAATGATTTTGCTTAAATATCAAGGTATTAAAATAGCATATTTTATAAGAATTACATAAAACAAGTAAATTAAGAATCATTTCTTTATTTCAAAATACAATTACATAAAGAATTAAATAATATTTAGATTTATAAACAGAAACGTGTGTATGGGGCCCACTGGGTGTGTATGGGGCCCACTAAGATCGTTGGGCCCAAGCCAACCTCACCTGCTAGCTTGGTGCACCTGCTGATAAACGGACGAGGCTCTGGCGCAGACTTTCCCTTCGGGGTTGGGAGGTCAGAACTCAGACGGCAGTCGCTCCCGTAAAAGTCGAAATTCGCCAAACCTTTTATGGGAGTTCAAAAAATGATTGCCACACGGATAGGGCGCCGCCGTATAACGGCGCACAGGAGCTTCGCCCGACTCCTGTGATAAGTGGACGAGGGCTACCGGGCGGGTACGGCCAAAGACGCTAGCCCCAAAATACAAGATGAAACTCGGCTTCGCAACGTGGAACATTCTCACGCTAACCGGACGCGCGAGGGAGCTGGCCGATGTACTCTTCAGGCGGAAGGCAACAAACTGATCTACACGGGTGCACCTGGTGGAGAGAACGGGGTGGCTGTGGTGCTCGCTGAGGGATTGCATGGCGATATCTTGGAGGTGAATCGCTTTAGCGATCGACTTATGTGCGTGAAGGTGCTTATTGTTGGGGTTCCTACTTACGTCGTAAGTACTTACGCGCCACAAGTCGTTTGTAGCGACGCTGATAAGAGGTGGTTTTGGGATAAACTCGGCGAGGTCCTTGGGGCTATCTCGTTGTCACAGGGAATCGTTTTGGGTGGTGATCCGAACGGTCATGTGGGTGAAATGGGGATGGAATTTGAACGTGTTCATGGAGGCTACGGATATGGCGGTCGGAATGGGGAAGGGGAAAAAGCCCTACGTACGTGTGCCACTGCCGACCTGGAACTCGTGAACATGCCGTCGCTTTAATAACCTTTTATTTTGTACCTTGGTATTAATTCATGGTAAAATAAATAACTTCATATTCAAGACAAATTCAATACCTTTCTAGGACCTTTTGAATTATTCAATTCGGACATTTCATTCAAAAGATATCGGTGTATGTAGGTACCTATTGTTTCCCGACATATTTTTTCAACTTCATAATAAAATAATATTAGGGGTACTTACGTCAAGTTAGTACCTACTGCTGTTTGTACCTTTATTATTATGGAATCACTCTTAACTCTTACTAGAGGGCGCCAAGGAGATATTTGCACACGGGCGCTACATGACCTAGAGACGCCCCTGTAAATATTAGGTCATTACCACAAAGTACATTATATATTATAGGTATTAGAGACATCAGTAAAAATTGCGACTACAGCGCCTCTGACATTTGATAGAGTAATTAAAATCACCTACCGTTCGCGCGACGGCCCACTAATTTTATTTTATTTTATTTGAAATAATGAAGGTACCTATTATATGTAAAATTCTTTGCTTCTAACAAAATTATTATTAAATAACAAAGAATTCCACATTTTATCAATCATTAAAAATAAATACACAGTGTTTATATGACGAATTTATTTCCTTTTTCTTTTATTAAAATAATCTGCTGCTAACTTTTTTACAACATCTTCTTCAATCACCTCTCTGTCCCTCCTGCGACCTTTCAAAATATTATTTATAGAGGGGTCGTCGAAGTCCAGATTCAAAGCCAATTTATTATGAAAAAGCACAAAAACACAACATTCAGAACAGCAAAACGAAACCGAATGGGAAAAAAATAGGGTTGCTATACCTGGAGTTTTTTTTCCCCAGAAAGGAGATTAAAAAAAAGATTTATAAATATTTTTTGAATTATTTTAATGTAATGTAATTGATTAATTACATATAATATGGATTTTATTATCTGAAATAAATGTTTTTAATATTCTATTTTGAGTGCTTAAACTTGCACTGGGCTTTCTTAGAAGTGTTTTTTTTTAAGAAACAATACTTCTGCAAAAACACAACGCACGATAGACGCAGGGCTTGATTCGAACCAGCATCTTACTCAAACCGGGAGTAAGATGCTGGTTCAATTCAAAATCAAAATAAAGATGAGTACCTACCTAATTAATTAGATGGAGTAAAATATCAATTATAAAATTAAATGTCATTGGAATAAAATAAAACAAAAATGGGAAGTTTTGACGGGAACGCCAAGACAACATGTCGTGCTCCAATTTTATTTTCGTAAAACTATATTGTAAACCAGGTTAAATTCTCGGCATAATAGGTCTTTTCCCAGATTCAGAGATTGAATTATAGGTATACCGACTGGGTCTTATAACCTGGCGGGTAAAGCGATGGCAACTTTACCAGAGCGGTGTTGGTCTAGTGGTAGATACCCCGGCTTGCATTCCGAGAGTCGTGGGTTCGAATCCGACCGCGCACCAATGTCTTTTTCTTTAAGAAAAAGGTATGTGCGCTAATAACATCGCTCTTACGGTGAAGGAAAACATCGTGAGGAAACCAACATGTCCTAGGACTCACCACGGTCCGAAGACATGGGATATTCAGTGTTTTCTATGTATCATATGTATGTATTTACAAAAAAAAAAAAAAAGTATAATATGTAGTATATCCGTTGTCTAGTACCCATAGTACAAGCCTAGTGCTTAGTTTGGGGCTAGATTGCGCTGTGTGTAACGTCGTGCATTATTTATTTATTTATTATTATTTATTTATTTAAATAAAGTTCAAAAAGATATTTGAATATGGTGTCTACTTTTATCTCTTTTCATTAGAAGTATTATTAAATGGATTTTTTTGTGATTTTTACCACTGTTTACGCTGTTGTGGTTTTGAAAATTATAAGGAAATTATAAGTCCGTATCTGGCAACCCTAACTACACCACAATACAGTTTCGTGAAAATAGTGACATCTAACATTTGACGTAGAAACTACCTAGTACCAAAGCACGTCATAGTTTCAAAATAAGTTCGAGCTGAAAAGCCTGTGGTCATTACATATGAAATTGGCGTTTTGTAAGGGAGGAACATAAAGTCTTTTTTTTTTAATAATAATATATTTATTTAATCAAAGTATGTTATTTATTTTGCTATTGCTATTGCATTGCTATCTATGCACTTTTGCCATCTCATAGGTAGTTCATTGATCCCTTTACTAAAAAAACCATTAGGACGAGAATCAATGAAATCTTTGAAGGCGCTTTGGACTGCCCCATCGGAGTTGAATTTTTTCCCTTGCAAGAAGTTATCCAAATTTTGAAAAAAATGGTAATCTGTTGGAGCCAGGTCCGGGCAGTACGGTGGATGTCTTAGACATTCCAATTGAAGCTCCTCTAATTTGGCAGCCGTCTGTTGTGCAGTGTGTGGTCTAGCGTTGTCCTGAAGCAGCAGTGGCCTAGAGCGATTGACCAACCTCGGTTGTTTAGCAGCTAGCTTTTCCATCATGGTTTGCAGTTGCTGACAATAGACATCTGCTGTAATCGTCTGGCCAGATTTAAGAAAACTGTAGTGAACGACACCGGCACTAGTCCACCAAACGCTCACAAGTAACTTTTTTTGAGTCAATTTTCGCTTGGGGCAGGATTTGGCTGGTTCGCCAGGATTCAGCCATTGCGATGAGCGTTTCCGATTATCGTACAGGATCCACTTTTCATCACAGGTAATGATCCGATTTAAAATCCCTTCATTATTGTGCCGGTTGAGTAATGTAACGCAGCAGTTGACGCGCGTTTGTCGGTTTGCTGCACTCAATTTCAAGCTTTTTCACCTTTCCAATTTGCTTCAAGTGGATTAAAACAGTTTTATCACTAACACCGCAGCCTGCAGCTAACTCGGACGTGGTTTGCGATGGATCTGCTTCCACAATAGCTTTCAATTCTTCATTAGCAACTTTAGTCTCCGGCCGTCCACGGGGCTTGTTCTGCAGGTCGAAATTTCCAGAACGAAAACGCACTGTGTTTTCTTTTGCGACACCGCCGCCATACACATCATTAATCCTTCGAGCCGTTTCTGCAGCACTGGTACCACGGTGGAACTCGTACTCGTAAATAACGCGATATTTCAAGTTTTCCATTTTGTAAACTGCGTGACGCAAAGAAAAAACCAAACGAGGACAAAAAAAATGAATTACGGTTTTCGAAATACAAATGTATGAATAAATAGCTGTATAAATTTGAAATCCCTAACCAAAGAAGAGATATTTGAGATCAAAGTGGCCAGTACGACAAAACGCCAATTTCATATGTAAGGACCTAATAATATACCTATTGACAAATCAACGTACAGCTCAACTAATTAAAAATTTGGCATAACTTTATCAACGTCTGCTAGTAAAGGGAGCCAAGTTCAGGGCAGTGACGATCACCTTAGCCCGGTCTATTGTGAGATATCTAGGACGCTAGGAACCTCTATTTACATTCATACTGAAAATTCCTAAGAAATCGCCACTTAGTGAAAAAAACCGAAGGATACAGTCTGTATAATACATCCCTCCTGTGCTGAGCTAACATAGAATACGACGTTGACAAAAAAGACAGCCACACACACACACACACACAACCGAATGGAGAACCTCCTCTTTTTTTAAAGTCGGATAATAAAAGAGAGATTATCTTTCCCCCCTTGTAGGTATACATGCATTAAGTATTGGCCTGGTTTATAGGTTCTATAGGTAGGTGTATAGAGTCAATATAAATAGGTAGCTTGACCCGCAGGTATTTGTTATTTTCACATTGACCTTTAGGATGTATTGTATATGGCGCTTATTGTAACTTTGTACCGGATTATGTTGATTGAACTTTGATCACGCCGAACTTTGGTCAGGTTATGAATCTCTATATTAGTTTATTTGCATAAATTATTTTGCCAATCTCTATCATCGATGTGAAAATGTCTTTGATAAACATTGGTTTTTTTATTAATAAAGTTTGATTAAGGTCAGATTTGATTTACCTTGTTTTGTTTCTGTCTGTCAACTTTGAAAGTTCTTGTCACAGAAAAAGACAAAGCATGTTCTCAGTAATTCGACCTTACTCCAAATTTATTAATAATGGTGTGAGTCATTAAGTAATAGTAGGTATGAAATGAGTATCGCTGCCGGCGCTGAAAAAAAAAATATCAAAAAAAAAGGCGGCGGTAAAGTTTATTAAGTTTCTAACAAAGTGGTTATATCTGTGCCTGCCTGCGGATGATGAAATTTGATAGTCGGAATCCTCGGAAATGACCTTTCCGAGGATTTTTTGTGCCAATTCGCAGAACTTCTCTAAAGTTGTAACTCTAGTAACCCAAGTGTTTTGCTAACTTGTTCGGTGTTTATTTTGTCAATCAATCAACGCGCACGTGTGCGGAGAAAATAACACATTGCTACAAAATCAACAGTTAAGTTAGTTACATAAAGTTGCCCCGCAGCCCGCACTCCGACGCACTTGTACTTACGTATGTTATGCAAAACTTTATAGGTAGGTTCTTTGTATTTTGCACTAAAGTAAGTACCTACATATAGGTGTTCCGTAATCTACTATATAAAAATAAGTCGGGTTTTCCTTCCTGACGCTATAACTCCAGAACGCACGAACCGATTTCCACGGTTTTGCATTCGTTGGAAAGGTCTCGGGCTCCGTGAGGTTTATAGCAAAGAAAATTCAGGAAAAATTTAATTATCTATAATTTATAAGGCAAAACAACGTTTGCCGGGTCAGCTAGTGAGTGTATAATAATGCACGTGCGTATGCGCGGGGGCAAGGCGTGGATCCACCCCCTGAATTTCAGTTTTCTATTCCAAGCCGTTCGAGCTCTAGGCCATTTTTTTGTGAAATTTAGAATATTCCTACCTTTGCCCACATTTATTTACACACAAAATACATAACTGTGGGTACCCCCACAGTTATGGGAATTTTTGTTAATAAGGATATTTTATTTTTTTATTTGATTAGGTAATTCTTAATATTCTATTCCTTAAATTAATTTCATTTTTATTTTATTTTGGTATTTAATTATTGGAATATTTTTGATTTTGTTAATTTTAGGTTAGTATTTCTAGTATGGTGAGATCTAATAACAATGATGATGATGATGATGATATGGGCAAAAGTGGCCAGAAATAAATGTTTTACTTTTTTAATAACTAATCAAACCAATATCGTTCTCATTAGGTACTTAGATACAATACAACCTCATTCAAACAAACTTTCGAGTGACTTTTTGTAATAACGTAAATTACGTGTAATAAAAAAATTAAATTAAAAATTTAAAAAACCCCCGACTTAAAAAATCTTCAAAGTTAAAACAAAACTAAACTTTAAAAAGGCAAAAATAATAACCCGAAAACAAATTTCATGTCTCTGAGTAGGTATGTGGTACCTTACGTTCCCGCGTCGGGGACGCGGTACTATAAGCACGGGTCGGTTACCATCAACTTCTGTGACACATTCCCGCGTCCCCCGACGCGGGAACGTAAGGTACCACATACCTACTCAGAGAATGAAATTTGTTTTCGGGTTATTATTTTTGCCTTTTTAAAGTTTAGTTTTGTTTTAACTTTGAAGATTTTTTAAGTCGGGGGTTTTTTAAATTTTTAATTTAATTTTTTTATTTCATCCTTTTTGTAAAAGCGATTTTGATGAAACATGCTTATTGTTGTCACAAAAGTCACGTCCTTTTATTTGATACCCCACTCGGGTATATTTGAAAACATTCTGTTTTTATTTCCAAATTTGACCCTACATATACTTTGAACGGCTGAACCGATTTTGATGAAACTTGCATATTGTTGTCACAACAGTCATGCTCTTTTATTTGATACCCCACTCGGGCATATTTGAAAACATTCGGTTTTTATTTCCGAGCTTCAACCAACATATATTATGAACGGCTGAACCGATTTTGATCAAACATAGCTAAGAACACTCGCGCAAAAGTCACCTATCAACAAAAAAAAACTACATTGAAATCGGTTCATCCGTTCGTGAGCTACGATGCCACAGACAGATACACACACACACACATACACAGACAGACAGACAGACACGTCAAACTTATAATACCCCTCTTTTTCCGTCGGGGGTTAAAAATAGATATAATGAACCTAAATTACTCTTGAATTAAATATTTATGTGAGGATGCTTTGTACTAGATAATTTTATTTTGGATCATATGGTTCATCATCATCATCCGAGCGTTGTTCCCGGTTGCATCTCTCTCGAGAGCCCGGGGTCCGCTTTCCTACTTTTACGTCTCCACTTCGCACGATCTTCGGCATCCCGTGTGGTGAGGCCATTTGCACGCATATCCGATCTTACAACGTCAAGCCAGCACTTCTTGGGTCTTCCCAATCTGCCGCGGCCGGGCGGAGGCGCCATAGCAAGACATTTGTTTCCCACGTAACTAGCCGGTTTTCGTAGAACGTGGCCGTACCACCGTAGGCAGCATTCTTGCAGTTTGTCTGCAATGTCTCGGACATGAAGGCTGCCCCTGATGCGGGAGTTTCTGACGCGGTCTTTTCGCGTCACTCCACACATCCAGCGCAGCATCCTCATCTCCGTGACACGCAGCTCCTGCTTATGTCGCTCAAGCAATGGCCACGCCTCACTACCATACAAAAGGACCGTTTTATAATGATCGTTTAAAATGATCGTTTTATAGACCTGTCCCTTCAGTTTAATCGGCATTTTCGGGTCACAGATGACACCAGTTACCTCCCGCCACTTGGCCCAAGCTGCCGAAATGCGGGACTTGACGTCACAATCGATGTCCCCGGACTCGTGAAGCACAGATCCCAAGTACTTAAACTGGTCTGCCCGCTCGACCATGTGACCGTCTACGCAGACAGGTGTGGGATCTGTGGTATTGCTAGCCAAGTACTCGGTCTTCGCTACGTTAAGTTGCAAACCACCGTTCTCAAGTGACTCTTTCCACGCATTTACACGCCTTCCAAGCCGTCCCTTATCCGAGTCCGCTAGCGCAATATCATCAGCATACATGAGCATCCACGGGGGCTGCTTGTGTGCGTCTCGGATGACTACGGACAGTTCGTCCAGCATTACGCTAAACAGAAACGGACTTAGGATTTTGGATCATATGGTTATTATGTAGTAATCGTTGTAGATAGTCTAGTACCCATAGTACAAGCCTAGCTTTTCTATTGCTAAATGGCGATGAATGTATTCAGCAATATATTTTTTATATTTTGTTATGAACAAAGTTCGGAAAATGCGGGCAGACCTAGGTTTGACCCACTTTTCAGCACGCCTTTGTACGAGGAGGTTAATACAGAAAGGAGTTTAGGTTCGCCTATGACCTTATTTGTAGGTTAGGATAACTTTTGTCATCTAAAACATGCTAGTTAGCATGTAACGTATAAAGATGAACGTATGTCGAGCGAATGGATGCAAAAGTAACTATCTGCCGCAAATCAGCTGCGCTGCAATAATTTTGACGAAATTTTGATATTAGTAGACAGAGATGGATTGGATACTCCTACCCACGTGGTCCTTGACGAAGACTTAAAGAGCATTTACGCAATTAATAACGTGGGACAAAGCTTTAATTTTACCGGGCCTAGGTCAGTCCGCCCCACTTCAATATAGGTACAATTACATTCCAAGAATTAAATAGGTAAATAACGATGCAATAATAGGTGTTACAAATAAATAGATGCTTCTAATATAGCCTCCTATAAAGTCGTAATATAAACTTAACTATCTCTAACGGCCATTGGGACGTATAAGCACTTTATTCTTTGCAACACATAAAATTATTACATCGGTATGTTATAAGAAGGTCAGGTGATTTATGTTTGGTAAAAAAATATAAATGTGTGCACATAGATGCAATACAATCTTTATACAAATTTAGCCCTTTCTGCCGCATACTACTAGAACTATATAACGTAGGTCCCAAAATAATAAAACGTACCTAGTTTAAATTTTTTAACATTGCCTAAGAAGGGCTTGCTTGTAGAAGAAGTGGCAGCTGAGGTCATTATTTAGAAAAAAGCAACATTACTCGCGCTTTGCGACTGGAAATGGAATCATGTTTTGAATGAAAAAATGTCATACCTAGTTCATAATTATTGACAGACATTCTGCTGATAGAGCATTACTGTTATTTGGTCTACAAAAGTTAATTAAAATACCTAAAAGTCATTCAACATGGAAGCTTAGATTTGGTTGGTATAGTAACCATATGTTTGCTATTGCTAACCTTACATTCCAGTTTGTTTTGCGTGTGTGGTCAAGCTTCCACGACAGCTTTTATCTTTGTTATTTTTCTGCATTCCATGGAGACGTAACTAAGCAAACTTAGCTAGTACAATAACTTACTTGGTATTTTTATCCTTCATGGTTCTGGAAAATGCACCGGTATCATAGAAATAACTGTCCAATTGGTAAGTTAACTTTCACTTACAAAAATATACTAGCGAAGTCTTTAAATAGTCTTTTTATAGGTATGTATACTTAAAATATTTGTTCTTATTATTTAGCACCACGAAAGGCCGGTTTGTTTTGTATTTCAGTGAATGAAACGCGATCGATATTGCGTTGGGGCGGGCGCCACTACGGGCGCTGACGAGTGGCAAGGCGCGACTAGACGAGTGGCGATGGCGGAGCGCCTAACTTACTGGCTCCCAGCTCTTCGCTTCACCACTTCATGACGTCACCTTTTAATCAATGGCCATCCAACCTTGGGTCGTGTCACACATGATAGATATGGACGATAAAACGTGTAGATGAGCTTGCAATATTGTCACGTTTGCGGTGGGGTTATCGAATTGATAATTTATAGATAACTTAAATAGGTATCACTATTACTATTAGGCATGTGCCATGATTTGGTATTATCGGTCATTCATTTAATAAATTGGAGATTAAAATGTGATTATTGCTTCCCTTTTCCCACTTTCGATTATGAATAAATCCTTTTGTGGATGTATATGATCAACGTAGTAGATTATGATAAGCTACCTGCATTACTTACCATGGCCTTTGATTGTTATGCTAAGGCTCAAAGACTTCGATCGAATCAAATTCAAACAAGAAAGAGAAGCGAGAAAGAGTTAACTTGCCCGTATGTTCGGGTGGGTATTTAACCTCAATAAGGTAACGAGTAGTGGCGATTTGAAGGTCACACAAATGTAATAGCAATTGCATAACGAGGAACAAAGTCGACTAAGTCTTACGACATGAATAACAAAATAACAATAAGCTCCTATCGAATGACTCTGCGAATTTTAATGACACGAATTAATGTCGTGCTAGATAAAACCGGATTCGATTTTATAAAATTGAAACATAGTTTAATATATACCTACCTACTTAATTAGGGTTATTATTAACCATACCTGGTTAACGACAATCGCGCTCTAATAATATTCTTAATACACTGCTTGAATAATAAAAAACTTGTTAATTATTTTGTTTAGGTAGGTAAAATTGAATTTGATTGATTTGATTACACGCAGATAACGATTAGTTAAAAAATCTAAAAATTAGGCATTTCATTCGCAATAAGTATTTGTGTTATAGACACTTTCTAAGTAAACTTATCTTAATTTCTACAAATGGCAGGATGTTGATAATTCAGAGTGAATAACTTTGGACTCGTCACTATCTACGAGATGAACGAACACCCATAATCTATTGCTATTTTTTAAAAAATGGCTTTCACAGCCAGTAACTACTTTATTGTGCATCAAGTTAGGTCTCTACTAAAGTGATAATTACAATAACACAGTCTGGAAGCAACGAGAAAAGTAGGTACCTACCTTCACATTTGAAACTGATTTTTATTTTTACTGCACTCGTAGGTACAGAAAATTATAAAGGATAAGACTTATTTTTATAAAACTCTCATGAAAATATTGTATTGTTAAAAGCTTTTATTTAATTTTTATTTCTCCTCGGTCTTGTTGAACTCGACTGTCCACACCTACAGCACACATCGAGAAAATTTCGCCCATTCAGAGACAGCCTCCAGGGATAGTTTCATGGGCTCAAACATTGCCTAATCTAATGTTAGAAATTAAACGTAAACAACCAATTAATCAATGCGAATATATTCAAAATAAGGTCCAGATTACAAGTAAACTCATTAAATCAACTAATTGTTCATAAAAAGGGCATTAATAACGCAACGCAATCACACGGCTTGGAGTCTCGAGCAAAAGTGCCGCACGCGCACCACCGCCCAGCGCTCCACCACGTGTTCGCCGCGTTGGCGCCGCATACGTCACTGCCGGCTCTCGGTAGCTTCACTCGGGTTGCCAACACGGCCCTCCTGCGCCGTGCATGTCCCCAGGCATGATTGATCCGGCTTCGCTCCTCAACTATGTATACGTCTGAAAATCATTACATTATTATAACGGATGTAATGAACATGTTTTGTCCCTACAGCTTCGACCAATGCATCTCAACCAAGGTTCTTCAAAATTGGGATGCATCGTTCGTCGTAGACTGAGCTGCCCAAACTTAGCTATCGGTTTAGTTAACCTCTTTATTCCATAGATTCACTCCTTTAGTCCGGAGCGGTGCCTGTTACACTTAATTCCTTTAGGCTTAGGAAATTACTGTTTCAGCTCACCACTCCTACCCTGGATAGTGAAACTAGTCTTCGTTGGGCAGGTCAGGACATACTATACTCTATAAATAATTATCTTTACTATGATGTTTGCCTACTGATAACATATTCATTGTATTAAAATATTGGGAACATTAAAATAATCGTCAGTAGTTGCCAGCATGAGATTAAACATAATAATATCAAATAAGGTAAATCATAATAAAGTAATGGAATTATACCTTGCCAACACGTGATTTACTTAATTTGTACACCAATTATCTAATTTGATCCACGGTTTGATATTCTCCGCAGCGGCCACTCCTTCATAATTTTTGTTACACCTCTCGTTTCCTCTCATGTCTATGATTAGATACCTATCTTTATCCAAACACTTTTTTATTTGGAACGGTCCCTTAAATGCTGGTAGCAGTTTCTTGCTGCGTCCATCATTGGTTTGACTTTGTATTTTGACTAATACTAAATCTCCCTCGTGGTATTTTTTTGCTTTGATACGGCTTTGATCGAATCTCTTTTTTTGAGTTATTGCATTTTTATCTAGGTTCTCAGCCGCATCTTTGCGTAATTTGGTCACGTCCGTGGTATGGTCAATGCTTTCAAGCTCGGGTCCTAAGCTATCACTATCAGTACGTAACCTATAGCCCAACAATACTTCGCATGGTACAGCTTTTATTGTTTTATGGTAGGTGCTGTTAGCAGCTTGTTGTAAGTGTGATACACATTTATCCCAACTATCTTCGTCTACATCAGCCCCCATAGTTTTCATAGCTTCCAATATTGTTTTGTTAAATCTTTCGGCCTGTCCGTTAGATCGTGGCATACCGGTAGCTATTGTATGATGTCTAATATTTTTAGATATGCAGTATTTATCAAACATTTTCGATGTGCAGGCAGATCCAGCATCCGTAATAAACCTACGCGGATTCCCGAATATTTTGGAAATATTATCTAGCTCATTGATTACGTGACTACAGTCTGTATTAGGCACCGCTGAGATAAAAACGAACTTCGTGAAAGCGTCTACTACCACTAACAGATATTTATTGTTATTTTGTTTCCTGTTTCTCGATTTTGGTTTCTGTCCTAGAATTCTTTTTAAAATAACATATATTTTCTGAATGACCCTTTTTGCCGCAAAATTCACATTTTACCGTACAATGTATTCTTTTATGGTTACCGCCACAGTTATAGCATTCTAGCGCCTTGCGACCTACTGTTACATTAGTGTTATTTTGGTGAGACGTTGATGTTTTTGCGTTCGCTTCACGATTACTTATATTGTTTTGATTAACCGTTTGATTATTTACCGTTGGTCTACACGGTTTTTGTTTGTATACACGGCTATGTAAAAATTCCGCTAAATTATCACACGAAGAAAAGTTACTAGCTTCTACAGACGCGGTTATGTTACTATCACCTATATTTCCTAATAAAATAGAGATAATATCCTGTTCTGAAAAATTTAAACCTAAATTACCTATTTTTGCCTTTTGTTCAAAAAAGAAATCATATAGGGACTGATTCTCGACAGGTTTTCGATCAATAATTTCTCGTAATAATTCGAACATATTTCTTTTTACTTTAAAGGTATTAGAAATTCTTTCTTTCCAGTCTTTCCACAACCAAGCTGTCCACATGTGATCGTTGCGCAATACAGACTCGTACCACGTTCTAGCAGACCCCTTGAGCTTATTGAGAGCTTGATAACGGATAGCACTATCAGACCATTTGAAGGTAGATGCATAAGATTCGATCACGTTTAACCACGACAACACATTATCTTTCAAGGGATCAAAATCAGGTATCATGTTATGAAGGGTATTCAAATTTGTACTCACAGTGTCAGCATCGTATAACTTTACCCTTTTCTTCGACCTAGGCGGCAGTGGAGGTGTCCTCGGTTCACTGCTGCTATCCGTACTTGAACTGCTGCTGCTTGAGGTGTACCTAGAGCGCTTTGCCTTGCGCTTGCGTTTATTTTTGCCCTTTTTACCCATTCTTTATGAAACTTTAGGTAACTTAGTTATTACTCCAAAACGGGCGTGAGAAAAAAATAATAAACTAAAAAAAATAATAGATTAAACTGTTTGTCACTTCTGATGTTAGAAATTAAACGTAAACAACCAATTAATCAATGCGAATATATTCAAAATAAGGTCCAGATTACAAGTAAACTCATTAAATCAACTAATTGTTCATAAAAAGGGCATTAATAACGCAACGCAATCACACGGCTTGGAGTCTCGAGCAAAAGTGCCGCACGCGCACCACCGCCCAGCGCTCCACCACGTGTTCGCCGCGTTGGCGCCGCATACGTCACTGCCGGCTCTCGGTAGCTTCACTCGGGTTGCCAACACTAACTCAAATAAAACAATTACCTATGGTATTAACGAATTATATATTTACATTTTACGAAAATAAAAATGCAGCACTACATTTCGTTTACGTGTTCCCGCCAATAACTTATTGCTAACAAAACACATGCTCAAACACTTACTTACTTATATTACATTATGCTGATTTGTTGACATATTATATTACATTATGTCAACATTTCAGCCTTACTTTATTCTTATTTGTACAATAAATGTTTTGTTTCTCCCAAAAATAATTTTTTTTCTGAACCAATTGCGACCAATCTCACTTTAGCAGGAGACTTGGAGCTATTTTTATTATGGGATAGGGTGGGAATTAAGCAGCTGAAACCGCGAGGCGCAAGTAACTATAGTCATATTATATACCAAGGTTTTTAATGTTTTTTTTTTTTTATTTTATTTTACCCTAGTTTGACGGGGATTTACCGAAAACCAATATTATTTTAATAAGGAATTGAATAAGTTTTAGACCTATTGCATAACATTTAGAAATAATTTTGGCAGGATGTGATATTTCCGAACAACCTACTACAACGTATCTATGCCAGTCTTATTATTTTAAACTAAATAAAACCTTTTAAAAAACAACGGAAATATATGCTTTTTGCGAAGGTCTTCCAGTCAGCCTAGTGTTAAAGTTACGCAATAATTTCGCAACATAGCAACATCATTTTAAGCGGATAACAGTAAGATTTTTATATTATTAGGATTAGGTAGGTATTACAGACTATACCACTTGGTTATTTTTCAGTAATCATGTAATACTGCAAAATTGCAAAATTTAATTGCAAACAAACTCAAAATACATTATTATAACTAATCACTGGACTGCAATCGAAAGAGTATACCTACGTAGGTATTGACTGGGAAAATATGGATGAACTTATGGAAAAATTACAAACAGACGTCAAATTTAAAATTAAAGATCGACTGCATTGTTAATGAAATGATATTTTGGATAATTTTATTACGAGAATAGGTCATCCAGGTCAAGGAAAAGACCAATAAAGCTTTATTTTGTTTTATATTCGAGATATTGTTTACAATCGATCTCAAGACCTTCGATATATTACTAAATTATTCGATGTTGAGAATTAACCCTCGTTTTCGACAACACTTGCTTAACCGTCAATGATCGTACAAGCTACGTTGGGAGGACTAAAGACAGGCGTTGATGCTAAAAACTCATTAATTGTTAATTACAAACGCTTTATGAGGAATGATTAAGTACTGTGATTAATTTAATCAGTATAATAATAATCACCTAGATGTGCAATTTCTATTTTCCAATCACGACGGATAATTTGGAATTAGTTAACAATGGTCTGTTATGTTAAATCATAAATTACTTATCATTAGGATAATGTTTAATTGCAAGATTACGGCACTTCGATGTCAAGCGAAGTAGGACCCATGTAGTAGGACCATATCATTTTTTTCTTCATGAATGCCAGTAGCTTTTATGACAGCTTGCACAAAAAAGAATTTGTAAAATATTAGATAACTTAACACCGGCTCTGGGGGCCTGAGTTAACGACGGGCGTGTCCGCGCCTCTCGGAGATGGATTATCCTTCGGGACACTGATAAGGCCTTAACAGGCCGCCACTCCGAGCTGGTGGATCTAGTTCAGTGGGAATTTTCCGGTGGCACTTGCGGGTTTAAGTAGGCCCCAGGATGGAGTTTAACACACCGGGCGGCACTCTTCCAAAAGTGGCCTAATGGTGCTATAAGTGGATTTCCCACGTAGAAAAAAGTACCTATTTGAAGGAAAATGTTTAAAATAGGTACCTACCTAGTTTAATATTATTTTAAGTGCAAATCTGGTTTACTTAGCAAAGTTTTCCTTATAGTTGACCTTTGATACTCTATGCTGAACGAATTAGTTCTTAATTTGTCTGGAAACGAGGCCGATATGGTATTTAACCAATGCCGTCTATCGTTTTGTTTCATTAACCAGATCACCTTTACTTTAAAGGCAAAACCTTTTTTGCCTAGTCTTTCTTTTTGTTTAGAAACGTACCTACATGCACCATTATGAGGGGTTTCGTTGTCAAAAAATAAAACCCTTACAGTTTCGTCATGTCCGAATGTCTGTTTGACGCGGCATGGCTCAGAGACGCTTAGTTCTAAGAAGCTGTAACTTTGCATGAGTAAACATAATGATCACGCCGAGAAGGTAGTAGCTACAGAAAAAGTAGCAAAAAGGTTTGGTTTTCGTTTCCACTGTCATTTCATGCCTTTTAATTGCATGTATTTAGAGAGTTGGTGGTTAAAAAACCATTAATGTTACCTACTATTTGACTAGAGATATAGGCCAAGCAGCAGGGAAATCACCTCTTACGTAGCCTTGCAAAAGGTGGTGTAACAAATTTTATGATTTTATGTTATTTAGCTAAGTTAGCTTGACATAAATTCAATTTCTTGACCTTGGGGCACAACGGGGTATGTCCGATATTTTGCTAATATTTCGTTTTTTGCACATAGTGCCTCGATAGTAAGTGATATGACAAAAGTGTCTAAGAACAGTATGTAGAAGTCAAAAACTCTTACATTCTGTCCATACATGTCAATTCTGTAAGTCTTAAGGTCATAGCCCACTTACACGACTCCGCTCCCACCCGGCAAAAATAATGTAATTCAAATATGGGCTTTAAATATTGCTCTTTAGATATATTTTACATTGGCATCATAAATTAGCAGACAGCTTGCTTTCAGCGAGCTTTCCGCCGTCAGACTGCTCGTCAGTCAGTGTAAAATATATCTAAAGAGCAATATTTAAAGCCCATATTTGAATTACATTATTTTTGCCGGGTGGGAGCAGAGTCGTGTAAGTGGGCTATGACCTTTACAGGTAAAAAGTTACAATCAAAAAAAGAAAAAACAACATTATATAAAATCAGTATAGATTTCTACGACAATTATTTTTTAATCGTTTCCATAATAAGCAACAACAAATTATTTGTGGTGGCCGCCTACAAGATGGCTCTAGTAGTACGACACGGTGTCCTAAATGGCGCATTTAACATTTTTCTTCTTTTGATTGTAACTTTTTACCTGTAAGACTTACAGAATTGACATGTATGGACAGAATGTAAGAGTTTTTGACTTCTACATACCGTTCTTAGACACTTTTGTCATACGACTTATTATCGAGACACTATGTGCAAAAAGCATATTAAAATCAAAATATCGGACAAACCCCGTCGTGCCCCAAGGTCAAGAAATTTAATTTATATCAAGCTAACTTAGCTAAATAACATAAAATCATAAAATTTGTTACACCACCTTTTGTAATGTGATTTCCCTGCTGCTTGGCCTAATAGTGTCAAATTCAAATAAGTTACTCTCAAATGTTAATCCGAAGGTCGTGGATTCAATTAGAATGCAAACAGTGCGTGTGTGTGATTTTGAAACCGTAGACATAAGTCGTCTAAATAGTCGTAGACAAAAATTGGCAAAGTTTCATTGACCTCTGACATTTTCAATGTCGATTTTTTTGGCAAGGTGGCTTGGTACACGTATAGTTACGAAACAATAATACCCTCTCTCTCCCTCTCCCTGCTCTCTATCTCATAAGCATTAATAAATGTTATAGTGTTTTACATGTTTGTTTGTTCATTTTAATGCAAACATTACTGAAACAATTTTATTGATTTAAACTTGTTAACTATACATATAGTGGCTATAGTATCCTAGATAGATTAATTAATACATTATGTCGCTGTCCCCCGGTATAACGCAGAACATCCCGCGCCCGCGCCGCCCTGGTGCATTTTTAAACAAATTGACAAGAAAAGATCGAACGAAACAGAACAAGAATAATTAGTACTTAGATTCAGAAGATTGGATAAAATCGGTTTAAAAAATTTTGGTTAAAAAAAACCGTTTTGTAGTTATTTAACACATAGCGGGCGAGACCTTTCTAATGCAAAAAGCCGTTTCTAAATCGGTTCAGTCTTTTCTGAGAAGAGTTGCGACAAACAAACACACATCTCGGATGTTGCTAACAAATTAGGTTTATTTGTACCTAATGCCTATTCTCTGAACCATGGTCATGTTTAGATTCAGTTATTTATGCGATTTTATTATTAGCAACAGATGATTGTTGGCTGATTCACAATTTAACAATGAATTCTGTGATATACTAGTACCTACCGGTCACATCATTAAACCATATTGTCGTATCCATAGGGACCTAGGGAGATGTATTATTTAATTTAAGGCGTTCGACAAGTTTCCACCTATTTGGAGTAAGCAGCCGTTGGTTAGTGTTAAAACCATATCTTATTATTATCAATTTCGTCAAATCGTAATAGACATGTATGTAGGTATCTATTAGAAAAACAACAGCCAGGGAGGGGTTGTAAATAATGAAATATTCTGTGAAATTTACCTTACTTACGAATATTTAAGCGAGTAAGTAATTCTACCAAAAATGTGCCCACTGGAGCACTTAGCAAAGTAATAAGGGCGAGTAATAGGAGAAGCTATGTGCCTAACGATTTTAATTGCGTGTTTTAAGTTGTCTCTAGGTATACTTAGGTATTAAAGGTGTGCCTGAAATATGCGTAAATATTCTGGTAAAATACCCATGTACCAACTTGCACAAAATTATATGGGTGCGTATTGTGTATCTATACATACAAATTACTTATTAAGGTAAGTTACGTGAAGTAAAGTAAGTAACTAGGTACTTGATTTAAGTTGAGTAGGTAGGCATTACTTCTGTTACATATACTATACTTATGTAAGTTGAGGTGTCCATAACCCTGCGCTGGAAGGCACCTATTAGTATAACTATACTACATACACACCTATTAGTACTAAACTACATACATACATAACTAAATCTAGAACAACAAGTAACGTACAGTTGCACTCCGATATAGAGTAGGTCGCAAATTACAAATGAATGATGTCTTACCGTTTTTACATCACACCTATGAATATGACCCAAGGAAGTGTTAATAAGAAAAGACCGGATGACCCGTTACATTTCCTAAAATAACGCCTTATGGTACACAACACGATGCACATGTGTGTCATACAACCGTTCCTATAAAACATTGAAACACGAAGCGTCTCAGATAAATTGGGATTAGCTTCCGTAGTGTCAACAGGACGACCACACAGACACAATGGTGTTTTATTACAAATTACTTTGCTTTGTGCTACTACTTTTATTGGCATCAGTGGCGAGCAAACCGATAGAAAGAAAAAACGAAGTACAAAATACTGACGAGATGATGGAAACAGCAGAGTCACAGAATCCGTTTCTACCAAGATTCGCAATGAAGCAATTGAAGGAGAGACGGGAAAAAGCTAGGGCTCAACGGAGGAATCAAGCACAGAGACGGAACTTCCCAAATTACAGGCCGCGATATGGACCATTCAGACCGCCTTGTCCGCATTATGTAAGTTAAATTATTCTATTTTACATTCCGTTTTTGTTTACTAGGTATGTAGACATAATACTTTTTTTTACTAAAATCAAATGTAGACTGCAATCAGTAAAGGAAGGAATAGTATTCAGCTAAGAGTGTAGTTTTGGCATTTTGCGTCCGACGACGACGGTACAAAAACCAAAGTCGGCTGTCAAAAGGAAATCGATGCCGAAACCGACGAACGACGCTGAAGTACGTGCCATGCGCCAGTGGGTACTTCAGCAGTTGATTTATCTTATTTTATAGATTTCTAACATTAACAATCCCTAGCTAGAAGATTCGGCCCACTCTTACATATTGAAGGAAAAAATCGCGAGAAAATTCTTCAAAAATAGATATAGGTATTTGTTATGCGAAGCTGCAAGGTGCTAGGTGTGAGTACTTGTATTGAAATTTGAGCAAATGAATGATTCTAGGATAGAATTCTGAGCAAATGTACGAGATGCAAAATAACTTTGCTGCCGAGTGAAACAGGTAAGGTAAGGTGAATTGCATATTCGAAAAGTTTTCTTATTTTTTCAATCAGTCCAGTGCAAAGAAATGAGGTTTGCGCACTGACATGAAATAAGTATTAAATGCATTTTCAGTGGGGTATAGAAAAGTATGGAATAGAAAGGTTTAAATTTTAAAAACTCTTTCTACTTTTGCACTCAGATTTCTAATGACAAACTAAATCTTTTAGAGGTTGAGGTGAAAAATCCTTTAACTTTTAACTAGCTAGACCTTTTGTTAGACCCATACATACATATAGATGTTAATGACCCAGATACATTATAATTAAGGACCTATATTATACTCGTAGGTAGATAAGTAATAAAAACTCTTTGTCAAGTCACATCGTCATAAAGCAGTTCAAGCCAACTACGATAGTTTTAGTGCTAACATTAACTCGCGCAAAATATAGCTTTTTAACACCTAGGTATATGATAAAACTCAAAACTCAAAATTATTTATTCATTTAGAACGTATATTAAACACACATACGTACGTTTTGAAACGTCGAGATTTTATTTTACCGTGGTTTCGGAACGCGCCCTCCGATGAGAAGAAACCACAAAAAACTCATGGGGTTTTTTTTCCAATTTTTTTTTTTTATCATGTTTTATATTACAATCGTCATAATACAGATATCTGTAATTTGAACAGGAGCAGTTAACAATCATGTCCATGGATTCTTTTCATCAAAATATTTAGACGTGCTATAGTACGCCTTATTACACAATTTAAGTTTAATATATTTTTTGAATCTTGTAATGGACATGTCACATGCGTCTTCTGGTAGTTTATTATAATAAAGTACACTAGTACTACAGAACGACTTACTTATTTTCTGGAGCCTACTATAGGGCACAGTCAGATAATCCTTATGTCTCAAATTAACCTGACGGACATCACTGTATTTGTGAAATTTACTTGATTTATTCTTATGTACGTATAGCAGATTTTCATATATGTATTGAGAGTACACAGTTAAAATGTTTATCTCAGATAGGTAGGACAGATCTTTAGATAGGTAAATAGGCTACTTTAAGTGTACCTACATTGTCTGTGGTTTATCTGGTTAATCTACAGAGTAAGCCGGTAGATATTAACTGCTAAATTAAGACATTTATTGGGATTATTTTCTAGCTAGACTCTAAGGAATAATCATAATCAAATACGTCTATGAGTCTAGAGTGGAAAATAAAAATTGCCATTGATATTTCAGCTCAATTTTTTGCGATAAGCAAGTCCTTAAGTTAAGATAAGTCCCATAAGTTGAAATAACATTTGTCTTCATGACCAGTCTATTTTCTACTAATATTTCACAAGTATTTGGCTTAGACAAAGACGTTAATAAAGACAATAATTTAGGAATAAAACGGTGAATACAATAGTTTAGAATTCTGTAGAAAAATATTAAAATATATTAACTTAAGTACTAAGCTATATCATTAATTTTATCAAGGAAAAGTGCATCATCAAAAATCCATGGATGATGCATTTTTCCTTTCGAATATTTCTAGTAGAATGAGCTTGGCAATATAATTAAGAAATATTAAGTTAGCTAAATTTAAATTAAACATTGTGTTTGTTTTTAAACACAGTTAATGGACAAAAAGAATAAAGACAAAAGGAAGTAGGTAGTGAAAATAATAATAGGTACCCATATTTGAACTTTTAATGTCGTTGAGTTGTAGGTACAAGTGTGTACGTGTAAGGTCAATTGACGAGATATAGGATGAACATATAAATAGTAGCGCAATAAAAATATGAATGTGCTCCTCCACGTCGTACATTAACTTGCCATGAAAATTCTTAAAGAGACATCTATAGAGATCACAGAACCCCTGGGCCCTGGACGACTAAACTATACATGTATGTTATAGTGTTCCCAACTATGACCACCTTGGGTATAAATGGAGGTGTTCGCTGTAACGTTAGGCCACTCCGAGGAGTAACCGTCCGGGATCTATTAAAGATAGACATCTAGAGAGATCAAGAAAACATATGTCATAGTTCTTCAATAAAGAACTAATCTAGGTATCTATCTAGACGTAGAGATATGTATTAGCTACGACTCCACGCATGCCGCGCTAATAAAGTTTCGGTCGGGATTCATATGGGCTCGTCATACTGCAGAGTATTTATTTAGCCACAATGATGATGCCGATGATCGTGCGAAGTGGAGACGTAAAAGTAGGAAAGCGGACCCCGGGCTCTCTCGAGATGCAACCGGGAACATCGCTCGGATGATGATTTATTTAGCCACAAGAAACGGCAACTTTTTAATAATGGTCATACGTGAGACATTATTGATACAGATTAAATTTATTATGTTGGTTTGGTTTATTGCAGCATTGTAATGTTGGATTTTTACTGTGTTTGTAATTTAATGACAATACGTCTGAAAAGTTTAACGATGCTAGAGATCGGGTTTTACAGAAACTTTGTACTTTGTATATAACAGAATTATTATGATGTAGTATTGAAATTATAGAATACCTATTGGTTAATCTACAAGTTGTTGCTTGTAGATTAACCAATAGGTATTCTATAATTTCTCTAGGTAGCTAGGTATAAATTGTGCAATATAAACCCAATTTTGCATCTTATCAGCCAATAAAAACATGTGTGACGTAGAAATTGCTCATGGCTGTGTTATTTTATAGTTTTATAATTAAGAATGTGTCATTTAGTCAATAAACGGCAGGTTTTATATTTTAGACGAGTAAAAGAAGGTCATAAATCTATTACTATTATAAAGCTATTATAAATATAATATAAATATTACTATTTGAACGCGCTAATCTCAGGAACCACTGGTCCGATTTGAAAAATTCTTTCGGGGTTGGATAGTCCATTTATTGAGGAAGGCTATAGGCTACTTTTGATCCCGATATTCCCACGGGATCGGGACTAATGCGGGTGAACCGCGGGGAGCTGCTAGTTATCTATAAATAACATACGAGTTCATATGACTATGCAAAAAATCATCACATTTCGCTAATTAGAATAAAAACAAATACATTATCAATCAAATACTGTTCGACTGATATTGTGAATCAGTTATTTACCTACATTCTCATATGTGTCGTAATGTGGTAATATTGTGGCTTTTCTGAGAACTATTATACATACATAAGTAGCAAAACGCATGCTAAACAAAAAGGTTTTCTATTATTTTTCAATGCATATTTTCCTACTATACTTATATCGATTTGAAAGCAATACTAGGTATAAACTTTTTAGACAAACACTTAATTTAATATTTATGTATCCAGGTTTTAATCGCGTGACTTAACAGTAATGTTAGACCACTTGCTAATTTATAGGTATAATGCGAGAGACATTTAAGATATTTGCAAGGGCCCCCAGTGGCAGGACTACTTACAGGGTAATTCCTGTAAGTAAAATCTAACTTTCTAAAATAATTGTATTTGTTTAGTTAAACAATTTGTAAGTTATTAGCACCTTTCTTCGGCCCACTTAGGTCACAATATTTAAAGGCAACACGCACTGCTATTGTTCATAGCAAATTCAACGTTCATATTCCGAACATCAAAATTTTGACGGCTTGGTTACATTAAAGTTTATATTTACAGAAAAAATGAAGAGCCGAGTGTTTTACGTGTTGCTGTTGGGAACAGTCGGCGTGCTTGCAAACCCAGTCACAAAACAAACATCAGACTACAACATCTCTCAAATCAGCGATACAGTCAATGAGTCACGAATAAATCTTCAAGATAATCAGCCAAACAAAGACGAGCAGGAACAAAAAGAATCATCCATTGAAATACGTGATATGGCCGATAAAAACGGTGAGAGAGACGAAAGTATTATTGATTTCGTTATAGAAGAAAATATAGAAAATGAAATCACGCATCTGCCTATAGAAGAAGATGAGTTTCCTGTTGAAGATCCATTCAGAGACCAACAAGTTAAGATTGAAGGCGAGATCATGGAGACAGCAGCTGGCTTTTCTCCAGGCTTTTTGGTATTTAGGAAACGCAACAAGAACAAGCCTAAAAGACGCTTCGCAACACGCAGGCATTTCAGACGAAATCCATATAGGAGAATCCATTATTATCATCCATATTACTCGTTTCCCCCCTATAGCTCTCTAAGATACTATTAAATTGTAGGTATAGACTTGCCATTTAGTTTTAATTAAGGAACCTATTTATATTTTTGTACGAATTTATAATAAAAAAATATTTTTTCAATATCTCAAATACGTTTATTTCAACAAACCTCTCAATACATTAATTATCTTATGAATTCGATTGCAATAATAATATTAAATAAAATTATATTAATTCATTTATTTACATCATGTTTATATTATTGATATTCAATAAAATATTATTAGGTACCTACCTATATACTATTATTTACCATGAAAGATGGATGTAAAACTAAGTCGTAATAGTAACATACTCACGGCAGTCGTAAGTTCTACAGTCTACCAATGAAATACATTTCCCGTTATATAAAACGCAGTAAAACGCAAACAAGTTACCATAGGCGCAAGCAGCTAAGTAAGTAAGTAATCATTATTTATTACAAAGTTTTTGTTTAATAATCAGTTAAAAAAACTATAATTATTTATGTAAATATGACAACATAGCTACTGGCGCTAATTTATCTATCTTGTTTGTGTGATAATGCGTCTTAAATAGTGTTTATACAAACACATTAAATCCGGTTTTAAATAAGACTATAGCATATAATACCAAAGTTTTACTTACATATATCTTCTTAACAATATTATTAGTGGTCATCGACTTAACGTCTTATTTCGTCTTATCGTTAGAGATACGAGAAACGTCCGAGACATACTATTGGAATCAAATCTTGAAACCTATGGCAAACAACGACATGTGTCAGTTTATCTATGAATGAGATTGTTTTGAGTGAGGATGAGGATAATGGGGAAACTGGGAGGGAAGGGAAAGGGTCTGCTTAGGCTGGTAAGGTAGTTTACGCGTATACATGAGTAATGACGACCAATTCACCGTCGCTTGTGGATGTCTGCCACAATGTGGATTCACTATAACCGATACGATCACCTAGATCAGTCGAAAAAGGCGATAAATCGGTAAAATACATGCGGTGAGCCGGTCGCCAGTGTGGTGTAGAGTTCAGAGATCACTGTTCTCGTATGCTCGCGAGTCGGACCGAGCGCCGCGGGTGGGGGCGCGTCGCGGGCAACACGTCGCGTCCTCATTTGCCGCGCGACACGAGCCCGTCCTCGACGAGCTCGTCGTCCGTGATCACCGGCGAGTTGGAGTGCGGCGAGGGCGCGGCGGCCGGAGACTTGGCGAGGTGCAGCGCGAGCGCGGGCGACACGGCCGCCGGGTACACCGGCCGCACCGCCACCAGCCCCGACACCTTGCTGCCCGACGACGCGGAGAAGTCGAGCAGCATCTCCGCGGCCTCCTGCGGCGTGGTGGCCCCACTGCGCGCGACGCACCCGCTCGCCGGCGCGGGAGGCTTCATACCGCACTCGCCGCCTACGCCCTTGCGTTCCTCGGACCCTTTAGGCGCGGCAAAAGTCTTCGACGCGTCCGTCTTGTAGTCGAGCGGCATTAACGGAAACGTCCCTGAGTAGTCTTTAGCTTCGTCTTTACTTCGCTGCGGGCTATCGCTCTTTGATATACTTTCCGCCATCGCTTTCGTGAATTCGAGCGGGCGATCGTTATCTTTGCCGGTCTGCAGTTTCGGACTCATCGCTCCCATGTTGAGAAGCGGTTTCGGGACGTTTAAGGGATACGCAGATTTCTGATCGACTGTTCGCGTTCCGTCGAAATGCGTGAAAGGGTATTTATTCTGTTCGAGAGTTCGAGCGAAGTCGTTAACCATAGAGCGACTGTCGTACTGGGACGAAGGACTGCCTTTGTCGGGCGTGTTCTGATTTTTCAATTTAGGGATTTGAAATTTACTCGTATCGAGGGGTTTTATCAAGCCTTCGACCAAAAAATTAGATTCCTTCGGTACTACTTTAAAGCGATCACCGTCGACGTCGTCTCTAGAGCTAGGACTCGAATGACGTTCAGATTTAGAGGAAAATATAGACTTCTCAGAGTTGCTCATCAGTTTTGTCCGAGCTTTCTCGCGATCTCGATCTCGCATGATTTTAGATAGATCAGTACCGCTACTTTTGGGTGAGCCGGTACTCGATTTTGAAGCAGATTTAGAAAGATTTATCCCGGCACTGCCGGTACTGCTAGAAGATTTCGAATAAGGTACTTTGGTCATATTCGTATTCGAACTAGATTCCGAGGAGTTCATGTTGGCTTTAGGAGGAGTCGAGCCAGGCGTCACATTTCCCGATTTTGACGATTGCATCGCCTGAGTTTTTTTAGAAGCTGGTCCGCTGATAACACCCGGTTTCAACCCCGTGTGAGTCTTAGGAGAGCCTTGGCTCGGCGGCGTCAGTTGGGGCGACGACTGCTTGCCGGACCCCGAACTGTAATTCAGCTTGGAACTGCTACTGCTGCTGGATGACTCTTTCGTTCTCGTTTTGTTGATCGTTATTTTCATACCATCAGAACTAGGTTTAACCATATACTCTTGGTTTTTACTTTCGCTAGTTTTACTGCCGCCGCTCGTCATACTGTTTTTTGGATCAGAAAATTTATTAGTGCCGCCGGACGAACTACTCGATTTGGTAACCAGGTCCGTTTCAGCACCGCAATGTTGGGCCGACTTGAGCTTGTCAATAACAGCGCTCAACGAGCCCTTTCTATTCCTATTTTGACTCGGGGCGTTCGATTTGTTCACTTCGACGTTAGGAGGCGATATCAACGGCTCCGTCAGTGGACTGTCACATGACACAGGGGTTATTTCCAATTGTTTAAATTTCATTGGATTTTTTAGTTTCGGGCTGCTGCGGCCGGAAGTCGAAGAAAAAGAAAGACCAGAATGTTTCTTCTCCTTGTCTCTCGAGGAGGAAGTCGAGCTGGAGCTCGAGCTATCTTTAGATATCTTTTTGGAAAGGTCGTACCCTGTGGTGCCCGACTTGCCCGATGGCGACCCGGACGTAGCCGACTTTAAGGCGGACATACTCGGCTTGCCAGAGCCGGAAGAACTGTGTTTAGGAGACGATATGCTGTGGTTTTTAGGGCTTGAGTAGCCAGGGAGGTGTTTTGGGCTGTTTTGGACCGGTGAATGTCTCGGACTTGTGTGGTGGCTCGAAGTTCCGGACTGCTTGCTCAGTGTCTTCACCGCGTTAGGGCTAGGAGACTTGGTGATCGACACTGACCGACCGTGAGTCGGGCTCGGGCTAAACTTCCGAAGTAAAGAGTTAGGGGACGTGGATCGTAAAGGGGATCCATCTGTCGGCTTGATACTCACAGAGACTGGCTTCGTTAGAGGATCCTGCTTCGGCGGAACCTTCTCCGGGGGTCCCATGGAATCATCTCGCCTTCTCTTCTTCTTCTTTTCTTTCCCACGCTCGTCTTTAGTCGATTTCTTCTCTGATCTCATCCGTTCGTCGTTCTTAATATGCGAGGAGGCTATCGGCGTGATGGTGATAGAGCTGGGTAAAGCGGCGGGGCCGGCGGATGCGATCGGTATTATCTCTATGCCAGGACGCCGATCCAGACACAACATAGAGGAGAGGTTGTTCCCGCCTGCGCCGCTCTGCGCGGTCCCCGCGGACCCTGACCCTATGGGAGTGATGCTCACGGAAGAAGGCATGTAAGATTTACCTTCAGTCAAGTCCAAGAGCAGGGAACTCGCGGACCGCCCGCTTCGTTCCGCTTCTTTGCTTTTAAGTTTTTGCCTTTTGTGCTCAGACTTCTGAAAAGAAGACCTGTGAAGGAAAAAATAAGGATTTTAACACAGATATTTTTCATTCATCAATTGTTTACTATAGATATGGTAAGTTGGAGATATAGGACTTAGGCCAGGGGATACTGCAAATATGATCATGTAATGTAATGTCTGTATACGAGAAAGCAATAACCATTCCTAAGAGACCCCAACGAGTAGTGTATAAAAGAGATGTAGTTAATGTTCCACGGTCTGCACTTGATTTCACTCGGAGACATTTTTCATCAATTGCTCCAAGAATTCTTAACAGTTACTATGAGGATTTTATAAGGGACTGTACTGAAAATCGATCGATGAAATTTGGGTCATTATGACCCATGGTCATTGTCTTTGAAATTATTTTCACGTCATTGGCGCCGGGTTAATAAAATCAAAAGAAAGGCTACTCATAAACTAGCTAATGTAGACCAAAATACTTTTGACAATATATGGAATGAGTGGAGATATAGATTTAAATGAACAACCTAGGATTCCTATAAATAATAATAACTCTCACCAATGTTATATTTGTTATGTGTATTGTAAATGTATGTAGTATATGGGTAAGTATAGATATATATATTTATTTATGATGTATTTTATATATAATATTTATTCTATCTATTTAATGTTGCATGTATGTATGTGTGTAAAATAAATAATTATTAAGTATGCATGTGTATGTAAAGGACTGTCTCACGCCAAACATGTTTATAAAATAGGGTCGTTAATAAAATCTAACATACCCAAGCACGGGCCTCGGCCTATATGTGTTGTTAAAAGACTAACACTAAAACGACACTATATTTTGGCTCAACGCTCCTCAAGCATTTTTATATGGTGTACATTAGTTGTTTATTAAACTATGTAAATAAATAAATAAAACGTAAGGCACAAACCTGAGTAGATTATCTTCCTCGTCACCATCGTTGGAGTTATCCATATCGGAGGAGGTTCTATTGTCATGCGCGGAGGCGGCGCGGTCGCGGTCGCGGTCGCGGTCGCGGTCAGCTGCGTCCAGCGATCCAAGCTCCACGTCCGAAGCGAACTCATTCAACGAGGCCAGAGAATCCCTCCCATCTTCATTACTGGAGTTACTATTATTAGTATTATCATCTTCGTTGACGTAAGTATCAGAGTTGTCTGTTTCACTGTCCG